>MCJB01039364.1:48397-60153 GCA_002018475.1 Nicotiana obtusifolia | reverse complement strand
CCGAAGGCCCCAAGGTGAGGGAAAGAACTGGGCCGATGTGAGAGGGGCTTCGCAGGGGATCTCGGGCCCCATAGAAATGATAGACTCCCCTTCTTTCTTAGAGGCGACCCTGAACGAGGCCCGAGCTGCAAAAGGACATTCTCCGGGCAGGAGCCATGAACTGGAAGGCCCTTTCTGAGGTATCTTCGATAGCATGGATTCGGCGTCTGCTGAAGATACTTTTGGGCTCGGTAATCTAGAAGTACCGAGGAAAAGTCCCTCCACCGGAACGAGCAAGGCATCTTTCGGTCCGAAGTTGGTCGATAGATTTCCTGCTCCGAGTTCAGATCCTGATCGGAAGCTGATCATAAAGTTTGCCATTCCCGAAGATGCTAGGGCCCCTTCCGCTCCTGTAGCAGTGGCTAGCTATCGTCTGTGTTTGGTGACCGAAGAGGATCAGGCACAGATGAACAAGGTGGATGTACCCTGCTTGTTCAATGAGGCTCAACAAGCATTGAATAAGGTAAGTTTCTGATAAGCCTTATCTGGCGTTCACTGTTTTGCATTTTAAAACTTTGACTAACTGACATACTTTCTTTTGTACTTGTAGGCCTCGGTGCTTCATCACGAGCCTTTTCTTCGTCAACGGGAAGAATCAGTGCGTTACGAGCGGCTCGAAAGGGAGATGTCGAACCTTTGGGCCGAACTGGATTTTGTACGGAGAGAGAATTTAGGCTTAGTCGAGCAGATGTGGCAGCAGCTCGATCAAATAACCCGACTCTGATCCGAGTCAAGCGAGGCTAGGGCATAAGCCAATGAATGGAGAAGCAAGATGGATCACCTGGCTTCGGAAAAAAAGGCCTTCCGAGCTCAGTTAGTTTCATCAGAAACTCAACTAACGGAAGCAAAGGGAAGAATCGAGGCTCTGACTGAGAGCACTGATATGCTCCAATCTCGGGTTAGCGCGATCTCCTCGGAACGTGATGCTTTGGTCAACGAGCTGCAGATGGCGAAATCGGAGGTTGCTGCAACCAAGGATGAGGCCGATGATTTGGTGGCCCAGTACAAGGCCGACGCCGAGGCCGCTCAAGATCAATCAAAAATTTTGGTTGATTACACTAAGTGTCAAACTCGCCTGTCCGTTTCAAGGAAATACATGCTCGGGGCTTCGATCTATCAACTGATATTGATGATGCCAAAAAGATCGAGGCTGAAGCCAGAAAACAAGCCTTTCCGGAGGAAGATGACTCCGAGAACTCGGAATGAAGAGCCTTCTCTTCCCCCCTTTTTTTATTATGTAATGAGGTCTCCACCTTTGTAATCATACCTTATATATATATATATATAAGTCTTTTTCCCTTTCCTTCTTTTATTGCTGACTTGTTTCGATTCTTTTCATTTTAACCGATGGTTCATCTCGGTGAATTTTCTGTTCTTCGAAATCAGTGTGGACTTGGCCAATTCTGGGATATGCCTTAGTAAATTTTTTCTTTCCTTCGATTAACTTGGTATGGCCTTAGCCTTGTAAACATCCGGGGTTTGCCTTAGTAGGTACTATTCCTTTTTTCGAGTTTCATTAACTCGGCATGGCTTTAGCCTTTTAAGAATCGGGTTGGCCTTAGCAGGTCTTATCCCCCTTCGAGTTTCATTAACTCGGTATGGCCTTAGCCTTTTAAGAATCAGGTTGGCCTTAGTAGGTCTTATCCCCTTTCGAGTTTCATTAACTCAGTATGGCCTTAGCCTTTTAAGAATCGGGTTGGCCTTAGTAGGTCTTATTCCCCTTTGATTAAATTTTATTTTCGAATGAATCCCCGAGTGATGTCAGTATTTGATTGAACAAAGAAAATCAAAATGGCCCTTGGGCTCGGAGACAGAATATTGGTGCAAGAGATCTTTATTCTTGTTTATGTGCTTGTAAAATTTATTTAGGGGATAGATCAATCTATTTGGGTACGATTCCTTTGACCGTTTGACCCTTACATCGATTCCTAATGTTCTTTGAGAAGTCTCCCCGAATCGAAGTAGCTAAGCAGCCTTCCGATATTTGAGATCGATCGATGTTTAGCACCGAATATTGTTGTCATCGACATACGACCAGTCTTCGAATCTAAGTTAGCACGTTTTCTGGTTGCCTCGTTAAAAACCTTGTCGGAAAACCCAATTTGGGACAAAATCGGTCGAAGGGAAAAAGAGTGCAACGCGTGATTTCAGTCCTAACATCCAGTACTTTCTGATTCGAGGTTACTTTATTTGATACTTGCGAGCGTTAGTGGCATAAAAACAAAAAACATGAAGAATGAAGGATCGTACCATAACATAAGTATCATTTCAAGTGATTTATGTTCCAGTTGTTGGGCAGCTGTTTGCCGTCCATTGTTTCGAGCTTGTATGATCCATTTCCGTTGATCGTTATAATGGAATAGGGTCCTTCCCAGTTCGGCCCCAATTTCCCTTTGTTCGGATTTCGAGTGTTGGGTGTGACCTTCCTGAGTACTAAATCTCCAATGTTGAAATGTCGAAGATGGTTCTCCTGTTTTAGTATCTTTCAATTTTTTGTTTTTGGGCGGCCAATCGAACAAGGGCTGCTTCCCTTCTTTCGTCCAATAGTTCCAGATTGGTATTCATAGCCTCGTGATTCGATTCCTCAGTCGCATAATGGAACTTGACACTTGGTTCACCAACTTCGACCGGTATCAAAGCTTCAGCACCGTACACCAGAGAAAAGGGGGTGGCTCCAGTGCTAGATTTCTAAGTTGTACGATACGCCCATAGGAATTCAGGCAATATCTCTTTCCATTTCCCCTTCGCATCGGTTAACCTCTTTTTGAGATTTCAAAGTATGGTTTTGTTAGTAGATTCGGTTTGTCCATTACCGCTGGGGTGATGGGGCGTTGATAGGATTGTTTTGATCTTGTTATCTTCGAGGAACTTCGTCACTTTTCTACTGACGAATTGTTTCCCATTGTCACACACGATCTCTGATGGCATCCCAAACCGAAATATGATGTGATCACAAAAGAACTCGATCACTTCTTTTTCCCGAACCTTCTCATATGCCTGCGCTTCCACCCATTTGGAGAAATAGTCAGTCATAAAAATAATGAATTGAGCCTTACCTGGTGTGTAGGGAAGAGGGCCGACGATGCCCATTCCCCATTTCCTGAACGGCCATGGTGACAAGACCAAATGCAATGTTTCCGGGGGTTGGTGGATCATCGCGGCATGTCTTTGACATTCGTTACACTTGCGAACGAACTCCATCGTGTCCTTTTCCATATCGATCCAATAATAACCAGCTCTGATTATTTTTCGGATTAGGGTCTCGGCACCGGAATGATTCCCACAAGTGCCTTCGTGTATTTCTCTTAAAATATATTTGGTGTCACCCGGTCCCAGACATATCGCGAGGGGGCCACCGAACGTCCTTCTAAATAAAGTTCCGTCATCAGATAGACAAAATCGAGCAGCCTTTGTGCGCAAGGATCTTGATTCTTTTGGGTCTGAGGGGAGTTTACCAGAACTTAGGTGCTCTATGTATTTGTTCCTCCAATCCCAGGTCAGACTCGTCGTGTTGATTTTTGCGTGGCCTTCTTCTGCAACCGACCTCATGAGCTGTACGACCTTCTCGGAATCGATCTCATCATCGTCGACCGATGATCCCAAACTGGCGAGGGCATCGGCTTTACTATTTTGCTCCCGATGTATGTGCTGTAAGGTCCATTCTTTGAACTTATGTAGTGTAACTTGCAGTTTGTCTAAATATCTCTGCATTCTTCCTTCCCTGACCTCGAAAGTTCTGTTGACTTGATTCACCACAAGAAGGGAATCGCACTTAGTTTCGATTATTTATGCTCCCAGGCTTTTGGCTAGTTCCAAACCTGCAATCATAGCCTCAAACTCTGCTTCATGGTTAGTTAATTTCACAGTCTTGATAGACTGTCGAATTGTGTTACCGGTTGGGGGCTTCAGCACGATGCCAAGCCTCGATCCCTTCGCATTTGAGGCGCCATCTATGAACAGGGCCCATACTCCTGAAGGAGTCCCCGATCTAGCCAGTAGCTCTCTTTTGACCTCGAGCATTAAGGATGGTGTAAAATCGGCGACGAAATCTACCAACACCTAAGATTTAATGGCGGTTCGGGGTCGATACTCGATATCATACCCACTTATTTTGATGGCCCATTTGGCCAATCGGCCGGAGAGCTCGGGCTTATACACTATGCTTCTTAACGGGTAAGTCGTTATGACGCATATGGGGTGGCACTGGAAATAAGGTTTCAGTTTCCCGGAGGCACTCAACAAAGCGAGTGCCAGTTTTTTCAGATGAGGGTATCTAGTTTCATCCTCGCCTAAGGTTCTGCTAACGTAATAAATTGGAAATTGTGTACCTTGTTCCTTTCGAACTAAGACTCCACTTACCGCTACTTTTGAGACAGCAAGGTAGAGGTACAGTCGTTCTCCTGTCTTCGGTGTATGCAGCAAGGGTGGGCTAGATAGATACCTTTTAAGCTCCTCTAACACGTGTTGGCACTCCGGTGTCCATGAGAAGCTATTCTTCTTTTTCAATAGGTTGAAAAATCGATGGCTTTTATCGGATGATCTCGACATAAATACTCCCAAAGCGGCTATACCACCTGTCGGCTTTTGTACAACCATCACATTATCTACAACTATGATGTCCTCGATAGCCTTGATCTTTTCGGGATTGATTTATATTCCTCGATTCGAGACCATGAAACCGAGGAACTTGCCTGATCCCACACTGAACGCGCATTTCTCCGGGTTCAGCTTCATGTTATATTGTTTCAGCACGTCGAATGTTTCCTGCAAACGGTTAAAATGGTCCTCTGCTCGTAGGGACTTAACTAACATATCATCAATATAAACTTCCATCCTTTTTCCTAGTTGTTTTCCAAACATTCGGTTTACTAGGCGTTGGTAAGTGGCTCCTGCATTTTTTAACCCGAATGGCATCACGTTGTAGCAGTATGTTGATGTGCCGGGTAATTTCGGCACATTTTGATACTACTTGCTTAGAGTTTAACTTGTTTTATGTGCAAATTCTACCGATACTTATATAATTTTAGTGTATTTGCAGAACATCGAGTGTAAGGATCCAAAAGCACGAAAAAGAGCTCAAAAAGCCAACTGAAGACAACAAAAGAGATCAACAGCATCGCAGATGTGAATATGCGGTCGCAAACAGCACATGCGGACCGCATATTTCACAAACAAATCGCAAACAAGGACAGAACTCTGGGCAATTCTTCATGTCGAGAATGCGGTCGCATATGCGACCGCAAAACAAGAATGCGAACCGCAAAATAGCACTATGAAACCGCAAACGCAAGCAGAGTTTCTGGGTGAAAATCAGGGTGAAGAATGCGATCGCATTTCGCGATCGCATAATCAACATGCGGACCGAAAAACCATAATGCGATGAAGGCAAAACTCTTGGGTTAAATATGCGACAGTTGATGAAGATTTGTGGTCCACATTTCTGTTTTGCGACAGAAATGCGGTCCGCATTATTACAGCAGGAGCAAATTAGTCCGAACTTCGCCTCGGTTTTTGGGCCTCTATGAATAGGTTTAATAGGGTTTTGTGAGGGACATCTTGTCAGAATTGAGAGTACAAAGTACGGGCAATTAACTAGTTTGAATTCTTGGAAGCTTTTGGGATCAATTACCTTCTATTTTGTAAGATGATGACAATTACTATTCTTTTTTATTCAATTTTCAGCATGAGTAGCTAACCCCAAACGCTAAGGTTGTGAACCCTAGATGGGTATAATGTTGTTGAAATTTTGATATTGAATATGAATTTAACAGAAGATTGATATTTATTACTTCTTATTCTTCAAACAATTATTAGTGGTTGCAAACATTAACGAACGCCAATTTATTCTATCTTAGCTTGGAAAAGTGGGATAGAATTTGGTAGAAGTAAATAACAAAGACTCAAGGCTTTAAACCTTGTTTAATAAAATCGCTTAGGAATAAGTAGGTTTTAATTTTGCATTAATTGATTGTTCTTCATCACAACTCTTTTGTATTTGGAAAAATCATTAAGAGGAAATATTATCCAACTATTAGAAAATATTGGGTAGTAAATTAGGCATCAATTGCATATCAAGAAAGTTTTCCGTTGGAAATATTCAATATTAATATCAAGAGCATTATACTACATTAAGGGGGACACAACCTTGGTTTCTTTAATTCATATTATTTACATTCACAGTATTACAATCAGTTCTCGCTTATCCTTAAGTTCAATATTCCTTTTTATTATAATTACTTGATAGAATTACGACTTAGTCAAGTATTACACTAATTAGATAAACGTTTCACACCTATTCCCTATGGGATTCGACCCCAACCTTGTTGGGTTATTATATTTGACACTGACCGCTTACACTATTCTTAAGGTGTAATTTGAGCGTATCATATGTGCCATACTTAGTGATGAAGGATGTTTTTTCTTGGTCAGCCGGGTCCATTCGTATTTGGTTATAGCCAGAGTAAGCATCGAGAAAGGTAAGGGTCTCACGGCCAGCGGTGGCATCGATTATGCGATCGATGTTGGGTAAAGGGATAGAATCTTTTGGGCACGCCTTATTCAGATCCTTATAATCTACACACATTCTTAGTTTATTCCCTTTTTTAGGGACTACCACAATGTTTGCTAACCATTCCGGGTATTTAACCTCCCGAATGGACCCTATTTTTAGAAGTTTAGTTACCTCATCCTTGATGAACGCGTGTTTGATCTCGGATTGAGGCCTCTTTTTTTGCTTGACCGGTCGAAACTTCTGGTCTAGGCTTAGCTTGTGAGTTGTTATCTCTGGGGGTATACCTGTTACATCGAGGTGGGACCAAGCGAAGAAATCCTCATTAGTTATAAGAAATTGAATAAGTTTTGTCCTGAGCTCGGAACTTAGGCCCGAGCCCAGGTATACCTTTTGATCTGGCAAGTCTTCTCGGAGTGAAACTTGCTCGAGTTCCTCAATTGTCGATTTGGTTGCATCGGATTCATCAGGACTGATGAATGACTAGGGAATTCCATAGTCGTCGTCCTCGAGATACACTTGTTCATCTACGTTTGCCGAGGACGATGTATGTGATTGCTATTTCAACTTGTTCTCGACCTTTTGCGAAATAACTGCTGCTGCTGGCATTATTTCTTCTACTCCGAACATTTCTTTCGCAGCTAGTTGCTCTTCGTAAACCATTGTAATTCCATCGGATGATGGGAATTTCAGTACTTGGTGCAATGTTGAAGGCAAGGCTCTCATGTCGTGGATCCATGGTCTCCCGAGTAGAGCGTTGTATCTCATGTCTCCACCGATTACGCAAAACTTCATTTCTCGAGTGATACCGGCAGTGTTTATCGGCAGTGTTATCTCGCCTTTGGTTGTTTCACACGCCATGTTGTATCCATTGAGTACTCGAACTGTAGGGGCAATTCAATCTGTCAGGCCGAGTTGTTCTATAACCCATGATCGGATTATGTTGGCCGTAACTTCCTGGATCGACCAATACGCGTTTTACCTTAATCCTGTGCATAAGCACAGATATCACTAGCGCGTCATTGTGAGGTTGCATGATCCCTTCTGCATCTTCTTCGCTAAATTGTAAGATTCCCTCCATCGCGTAATCTCGAGTGCGTTTCTCCGGTGTGATGGATATCTTGGTGCGCTTCAGCATCGGACCTTGAGGTGAATCTATTCCACCGATAATAATATTAATCGTGTGTTGTGGCTCTTCTTGGTTTTCTTGTTTATTTCTATTTCCGTAATGATTCCTTGCTCGATCGCTTAAAAATTCTCGAAGATGTCCGTTTTCGAGCAACCTTTCCACCTCTTCTCTTAATTGTCGACAATCTTCTGTCCTGTGTCCGTGTGTACCATGATATTTGCATATCAAATTTGGATCCCTTTGGGCCGGATTTGATTGTAACAGTCGAGGCCACTTAGTGTCCTTGATGCGACTGATAGCCGATACAATAGTAGCCACATAACGTTGAAATTGTACTCTGATAACCGCTGTGCTTCTTGGTGGCCGGTAGTTCTCTCGAAATTGCTTTTCATCATGGGCCCTCGGTTATTCCGACCTTGATGGTTCCTCCTTTCGGTCCTCGGGGAGTCTTGCCTTGCTGTAGTGATCTTCCTATCCCCATGATATGGCCTGTGCTGATCTCTATTCAGTCTCGATTCCCGATAAATCTCCCTTCTAACCCTATCATGAGTCCTGATAGGGTAAATAGATCCTGAAGGGGCTCCAAGTTGATCATCTTCGACTATGATCTTCAATTGGTATCGGTTATGTATATCCGCCTATGTGACGGGAGGATATTCTATCAAGTTTTGTTTAAGTTGCTGTGAAGCTGTTGAACTTCGAGCTTTGAGCCCTTGGGTGAAGGCCTGAATGGCCCAATCATCAGTGACCGATGGTAGGTCCATCCGCTCCATCTGAAAATGAGATACAAATTCTCTGAGCATCTTATTATCTTTTTGTCTGACTTTGAACAGATCCGACATCCGCGTTTCCACTTTGATATCGCCAGCTTGTGCTTTTACAATGGAATCTACAAGCATAGTGAAAGAGTCAATGGAGTTAGGGGGTAAGTTATGATACCGAGTCATGGTCCCCTTTAACAAGGTTTCTCTGAACTTTTTCAAAAGAACAGACTCGATATTGTCGTCTTCTAAGTCGTTTACTTTTATGGCGCATGTGTATGCGGCCACATGCTCGTTTGGATTGGTTGTCCCATTGTACTTGGGGATTTCTGGCATGCAAAATTTCTTGGGTATTGGTTTTGGAGCGGCGCTTGACAGGAAAGGTTTCTGTACAAACTTTTTGGAATCCAAGCCTTTCAATATCGGGGGTGCTCCTGGGATTTGATCCACCCTGGAATTGTATGTTTCCACCTTTTTGTCGTTAGCCTCAATTTTCTTTTTGCCAGAGTCGACTCGTCTGGTTAGTTCCTCGAGCATTCTCATGATCCCGGAGTTTGCCCTTAATCCGCCTTCTTTCGGCTCATCTGCGACTAGTTCATTCTCCGGAACGATTCCCCGAGAAGGGCCGAACTCAACTTTGTTCGATATTTGGCTTCGATTTTGTAGTTGTGCGATGGCTGCTTGCTGGGCTTACAGCATGTTAAAGATCATTCTAAGGCTGATCCCGTCGCCTTCGTCATTTTGGGGACCCTGAGTTGTTGATCGGTGTTCCCCACGAACACTGTTTGACGGACCAGTAGTTCGATCTACATCGACTGCCATTTGTGAATTAGCATCGACCGGAACTTCATCACCGGGTGCTATGTTGTTGTTTTCACCTTGATGATCACATTCATTATCGATGTACAAAGGCACAGATTGTGACTGTGACATAGCTGTACTGTAACCTGAAATCAAAGATACTTCACAGAGCAAGTGTAAAATAATTTGTGTGACAGAAAACTGTATCAAATGCTCACTATTATCCTTAGCCCCACGGTGGGCGCCAAACTATTTACCCTTGGCTTCGGATAACAATTAAATTTGTACGTGGTTTAAGGACACGTGATTTGGTTTGATACAAATAATGAATAATAGAATAGAGACTAAATTCAGTAAATAAATTGAGAAAAAATGCAAACCACAAGCCTTGAATAGTTTTGCCTAGATTGATTTCTTCAAGATAAATAAATATGAATCAAACGAATAAAGAGATAATAAAGCATACTTCTTTTCTATATTTTGAGTTCGACCCCATACAGTTTGCTATGTTATGCTGATGTTTGTCGTCAATCCTGCTTTCCTACCCTGTCCTGGATTGTTATGTCAACCAAACTCGTGCTTAGGAAGTAATTTAGTCCATGCCTAACTGGTGACTCTTTTTGTCCTGCCTTTCATGAGGACTTGTTATTTGCATTTGTGATTCTCTTGTGTGTTTGCTGACTTGCTCAATCTTGCACTCCTTAGTACCAGTTCAGACCTTAGGAATAAATCTTATAGCTGACCTTCTTTCACCATATATGGTAAAATGGTATTAGATTTGATGCTTGCTTCTCTTACTGTTGAAGTTTGATATTGTCTCTTATACTGTGATAACTTTCTCTTGTTAAGTAATTGCTCGACCATGAACCTATGTTGTGAATTTCCATGTTGAACTTACTACATTGAGTCTGTTCTGTATTGCTCCCTTAGCTTTTCATGATCAAATCCCCTATTTGGAAATTGCCTTAAGCTGTTTGACCATGCTAGTTTGTGAAACTTCATTCGTAAGAATCTGTTATTCTAGGATAATCAGTCATGTCTCCTTAAAATGCAAGCATGAATCTCCCTTGCAAACTTGTCTGTCTTTCATTTATTCTTGTCTATGCGTTTTGGCTGGAGTTGTTGTTAGCTATAGGAGTTAAGTATGACAATAGTTATCAATTCCATAAGTATTTTGTTACATGTAAGGCTGAATTGGGCATTCCTTTGGTTAAGTGAGTTATTCATTTGGGCCTAGTATGTTGGGCCTGCTTTGGTACTGGAGATCTGAAATGCAATGTTTGCATTTAAAGTTTGGGCCCGCTGTCCGTGTGAAGATCTGAGCATATTGGAAGGCCCATATGTGTTACTAGGTTATTCAATATTTGTAACTGGTCTGGAGCTTGGTTTAATATGGTCTGTAATAACCTGTAAAACAGAATAATGGAGAATTAGTGGAATTGGGGGAAATGGGTACATTCTAATGATTGCATAAAAGGGTAGAAAATGCGCCTATAGGGTCTACGTGATAAATTTACTATTTTGTTCAATATGCCTTATTTGCTATTTCATTTCATGCGTAGAAAGCATGCCTATAGGAACCACACACACACTTCATTTCATTTCTCAAATATGCTACACTTGTTTCCATGCCTACTATCAACACTCCTAGATAACATATTTATAGGATGCAACAATGCAATACTTTTATTTACCTATATACAATGACTATAGGATCTTAACTAATTAATCAACTGCTTCATGCTGCTTTTGCACTGCCTCAATCAGATAGCCTGCCTATAGGGATAAAGTGTTATATAATCAAGTCTCATTGTTAGAAATCCTCCTTATAGGGTATTTATTGACGCTACTAATACTTCACTGCCTAATCACGCGACTACTAGAGATCATGTCTATAGGGTACTATCACCTACCTAAGACGCATATCTATAAAATCAGCATTGATAGTTCAAAATTATGGGATTGTTTTCACTATCTTATTATGCAAACAATTAGATATCCTGTCTATTGGACTTGTAACACTCTAATCTGCCTATACATCAGTCCAAAAATTACACCACTGCTTGTATAATACTGGAATCATACAGAAATCATGCCTATAGGACTTAATGATTCTAATACGACTTAATTCTATCTACTGCCTAACAAGAAATCTGTTTGCGTGCTTATGTGTGGAAGTTAACTTGAGCCTTTTTATTTCTATTGTATGCAGTCTAATCTGTTTTGAATGTTGCCTAGTTTTATCATTTTTGAGCAACCTAAGTAAAGCCTAGAACCACAAGATAGTAGGTCTAAAGCCTCCTAGACCATAGGCATGGGACGGGTAGTGCACGCATAGGGCACGACATAGAATTGAATTAGAGCGCCTTTAAGTAAACAACTTCAACACTGTAATCGGGTAGCAGGAGATGATAGTGTGTGCCCGCTGAATAATATGAGCAACCTCTAACATAAGAGAGTTGTGAAGTATTATTTATGTTGCACGAGGTGATCCTCTAGGATAAAAAACATAGAACCC
>MCJB01039364.1:12793-48377 GCA_002018475.1 Nicotiana obtusifolia | reverse complement strand
TTTATGTGCGTGTTATTTAAACTTAGTCATTCAACATAGATCAATATAGTTCGTATCTTTGTAGTTATTAAGACTTGTACTGATTCTCATATGTTTTAATAAGACTCTACAACTTCTGAACTTCCCTTCTATTATTTGATCACCTACCTTAATTACATAATCCACAGAGTTTAAAGTTCGGCCAGGACCACAATTCTTGACCTCTAAGAGTGCCTAACACCTTCTCTTTGAGGTAACTTGAGCCCTTACCCGATCATTGGTGACACGGACTAGTCAACAAAGTTATTTGCAAATAGGTGCCCTGACGCACCTTAAAATAGTTAGGTGGCGCCTCTTCTCTTTTAGTACTCCTTTAAAAGAGTTGTCACGTGTCGAAGCCCGCTTTCAAAATAGGGCGTGACAACATGACGACTCTGCTTGGGACTTACACTTAGGCTCTTACCATAACGAATTTGGCTTATGTGGATTACTTTCTCTATTACATGCATATCCCTTCCACTACTCACCTTTATTTGTTTAAATTTGCTATGACATGCACATCCCTTTCCTTATACACCTTTATTTGTTTAAATTTGCTATGACATGCACAACCCTTTTCTTATCTCCTTTGTTTGTTTAAATTTACTATGACATGCACATCCCTTTCGTTATTCTTCTTTGTTTGCTTAAATTTGCTATGACATGCACATCCCTTTTCCTTATTCTTATTTGTTTGCTTAAATTTGCTATGACATGCACATCCCTTTCCTAATTCTCCTTTGTTTGCTATAGCATGTATGGCCGCTCTTCATTTCTTTTCATCTTGACTGCTACATTACGTTCTTGCACTTTTTCATAAGCCAAACTGACTTCTTTCTTTTGTCTTTCATTTCCTTTCTCTTCTTTTCATGTTCACTTTGCTATTTTATTTACTGTTTTTACGTACTTTTATCGTGTAAATACTTGGCAATGTGTTATTTTTTCTGCATAAAGCATGCTCCGCATCATACTCCACTTGTGCCCATTATCAAGATAGCGGCACTTGATGAGTGTTCGTGCTTTCCAGAAATCACCCTTTTTAAATCGAAAAGGCTTATTTGCGGTAGACTAGTTGATCAGCAGTGCAGTCCACAGTCCCGTGTCTTTCCCTCTCGAGTTGTCCACTTGGGAGTACCAATCTAAACCCTTCTAAAAATCCTACTCCAATTTGAAATGTACATGCATCATGCTAAACCTAGTACGGGTTGAAGCGTTATTGACACAACAACCTGCTAAGATGAGCCTTGTTCAAAGTCCGACGAGATTTACACAATCCCAATGGACACTATCATATTATGTGCATTACTTGGAGAAAATGTGCCAACATGTTGATCATTATTGCGTAAGTAGTGAAATCTGGAGGGGAAAGGGCTAACCTTTGTTTGTTTGTAGAAAATGAAGCATGAAATCCCCAGGTTCGGTATGGTCCAAAACATCCCACCTTTGCTACTTGACTAGTGGAAAGACCTTGCACCTTGCGACAAAAATCATGTGAGAAGAGTACTTAGTGACTTGCCATCCTTGCAAAACATTTGACAAAATAGGGAATTGATTGAGGCCACTACCATGTTCTAGGATGAGAAAAGAGTTGTTTTCCGATTTGGCAATATAGAAACGACTCATCTCCTAGAAGAAATAGGAGGCTTCGCCAAGTTTCCATGGGATAGTTCGGGATTACTGGTACCAAAGAATCGCACTCCCCGCGGTTTTTTAAAAACAATGGGTTTTAAGAAGAATGATGAGCTGCTCTGTATGAAGAAATCATACATTCCTTTTGAATTTCTTTAAGAATGTTACGGGCATAGCAAGTCGTATCGTCTTCACCATGACGAACTAGTCATTACTTCAATGGGGTGGGTGCACCGCCGTGTTTATGTGTTCGTCATCTACTTCTTGGGGCTACTGATATTTCCAATGAAAGGGGGAGGATTCACACTCGCTTAGCCATGGTCGCCAGGACCTTGATGGATGGCGTCGAGGGACAAACTTATACCATCATCCCTATGATGTTAGCTGTGATGTATCGTGCTCTAGATCAGTGCAAGTAGGGATTTGGACACTTTGAGGGTTGTAATCTATTGCTACAAGTCTAGCTGCTGGAACACTTTCAGAGAGGAGAGTACCGTCAAGAGCTTCTGCGAAGGCCACTGAATGACTACATAGCCAACCATTACCTAAAGAAAATGACGTTTATTCTGGCAGGTTTGCACAGCCTAGAAATGCTGTAAGTTGGGTGCGTTTCTTCAGCAATCTGACAGACGAGCAGGTGCATTGGATGTTTGATTGGTTTCCCAGTAGTGAGTTCACTATCAGGTCAAAGGGGAATACTCATTTGGTATTGATCGAGTTGCGAGGCATCTATCCTTATGCTCCCATAATGACAATGCGACAAGCTGGGAGGAAACAAGTCATACCTCGGGTTTCCAACATGGTCCAGTACAAGGTAGATTTCAAAGGAGATGTCATTCCGATTAAGTGCGAGGCGCAACACATGTGGAACCAAAAGATCATTGTGGAAAGAGAAACCATCGAGCCAGATAGGTATCACGTCAGTCATATGTACTACTATCTATCATGGCTGGAAGATGACGTAGTCGGGGACGTCAAGCCAGGTGTTAATCTGCAGGACAGAATCATAGATGAAGTGGCTGAGGCACAGGTTAAGTATAAGAGGCTACGCAAAAGGGTGTTCAATTCTGAATCTAAACATCTGGAACATCACAAATTGAACATGGAGGCCATAAAGGAATGGAAGGATATTGCCACTAAGTCAACAGAATGATGGGAATACTTGGAACAAGGATTGATGAAGGTAGAAGGGAAGATGAAAAGGGACTCTCGGATTGCCAAGGCATGGATGATGGTGAAGGAGGACATCTAGCAAAATCTTACTTACTGTTGGATATGCACGATCTGGGGAACCTTATTGATGGGGTCAAAAGATCCAAGCATGGAGAAGGTCCTTCAGGGACCAAGTAGACTAGGAGATGATGTTCTTTACTACTTTCTAGCTCAAATATCGACGTAATAAGGCTAAATGCCATTAGTAACTTTATCGTTATTGTCGATTTAGTAAAACTTTGATTTGACTCATTTTCGCATTAATGAAATAAAGCGAATGTTGGCATCAATGTTCTCCAAGTCTATGTGCTGCTTAGGCCTACCTCAGGCACAATGAGGTCCCCAAAATTAGGACGCGAATTATTGCATGACTTTTTTGAAACATGTTTAAATATTGCAAACACTCTTTTATTTCACCTTACTAACTTGGTTACCTTTGCTTTTTCTTTTCTTTTTGATTATTTCCATTCCCAAAGGTTGGTTCATGCATACTGGCATCATCAGCATACCACATTAGATATAGGGGTCCTCCACCTCCTCCTCCACCAAGCGACCCTAAAGGCAAAGGAGAAGAGAAAATGGATGATTTAAGTGGTATCAGGAAAGACAATGCTACTATGGCAGAAAACATTGAAACTCCAGATGGTTGAAGTACTCCGGTACAAAATGAGTTGGTCTTATGTTTGGAGCAGAAAATCCTGGAACAATAGGGCGAGATTGAGCATGTCCGAAATTTGGCAAACCTCTCCCTTGCTCTCAATGTTCTAGACCACAACCAGCAAAACCCGACTACCCAGAACAAACCACCACCGTAAAACGCACAAAACCAGAACCCACTACCAAATCCTCCCGCACCACACCAGTATCCCGCACCTCCCCAGAACCTTCACCCGCCATCAGTACCAACCCCTCAACAACACCATCATCATCCAACTCAATACCCGTAAACTACTACATATCCCACTCCCCAAAATACACCACAACCTACTCCCGATCCCCAATACTCGATCAATGACCACCCATATACCCAAGCTCCAGGAATCCATTAAAGCAATCTGATATATGTGGAAACCTTACCCTACAGCCCGCAGAAAACCCTACCCGAATTGACTGAGAAGGACCTGCTCATTAAAAACATGGAGGAGTAACTGAAGAAGCTCACTGGTAGAGTTCAGAGTCTTGAAGGTGGTAAAGGCGTTGAAGGTCTAAACTGAGGACCTGTGTATTCAGCCAGATGTGAAACTGCCGAAGGGTTACAAACCTCCCAAGTTTTAAATGTTCGATGGTATTGGTGATCTGAAGGTGCATTTGAGAACATACTGTGACAAGCTTGTAGGAGTGGGCAAGAATGAACAAATCCTCAAGAAACTGTTCATGCGAAGCCTTACAGGAGACGCCTTGTCTTGGTATATCAAAACCCAAAGAAGTGGGTTATTTGGGTGAGTATGGCGTCAAATTTGATGGATAGATTCAGGTTCAACACGGAAAACGTGCTAGACATTTGCTACATTCAAAACCTCAAGAAGAACCGATAGAAACTTTCCGCGAGTACGCTACTCGTTGGAGATCAGAGGCCGCAAAGGTAAGGCCAGCGCTTGAAGAAGAACAAATGAACAGGTTCCTTGTTAGAGCTCAAGATCCGCAGTATTACGAAAGGTTGATGGTCATTGAAAATCACAAGTTCTCCGACATGATCAAGCTAGGAGAAAGAATTGAAGAAGGAATTAAGAATGGGATGGTGACCAATTTCGAGGCACTGCAGGCCACGAATAATGCTTTGCAATCCGGAGGTATTACAAAGAAGAAAGAAGTGGGTGCCGTGATGGTAACCCAATGCCCGAAGTCTCCCCTCACATAACAAATACCTCCACCCACATATCAACCCTCATCCCCGAGATACCAACATCCTGCTGCCACCTACCATACCTATAGTACTCAATCTGCATATTACCATTGACCTCCACCCGCCCGCCAATACTACACGAAGCCACGTAGAAATTTTGACCGCAGGCCTCCTAGACAATACACCCCAATTGCTAAACCCATAGACCAATCGTACTAGAGATTGAAAGCCGCTGGTTATTTTACTCCTATCCCTGTTATTGTTGTGGAAGATCCCTCCCAATGGATCAACCCCAACAAAACATGTTCTTATCATTCAGGCATGAAGGGTCACACCATTGAGGAGTATCGCGCATTAAAAGACAAGATTCAGATGCTGATCGACACTAAGGTCATACAGGCAAAGGGAGCTACACCAAATGTTCGTAACAACCCTCTCCAAGATCATAGAGGTAAGGGAGTGAATGTGATAGAAACTGACAAAGAATGGGATCAATAGGGGTCCATTGGACTCATTCGAGAGGGAGATGCTCCTAAAACATCTCTGGTCACCCGCAGGCCAGTTGTGGTACAAACCCAGGCGCCATTTGAAGTTGAGGTAACTACGCCCTTCACTGTAATGGTAGCTCCCACACCATCTTACGTGTTTGATGCCATCCGGTGGGATTATGTTGCGGAAGAAAGAAGGAAGGGAAAAGCCAAAATGGAAGAAACAGGTGTCGCGCAAGGCATGACAAGAACTCGCAGAGTTTATACACCTGAGAATCTAGGAGGAACAAGCAAGGAAGTTGCACCTAAGCCGCTGTTTGTCAAGACTGGCACTGACGATCTTTGGAGGAAGATAAAGGCAAAAGAGTACTCTGTTGTTGACCACTTGAACAAAACTCCTGCTCGGATATTCTTCTTATCACTACTGCAAAACTCAAACACACACAGGAATGCTTTGATGAAGGTGTTAAATGAAGCTTATGTACCCACCAGCATCACTAGTGGAGAGATGGCTAATATGGTCGGACAGGTATTGGAATGCCACAAAATCACTTTCCTCGAAGATGAATTACCACCACAAGGACTGAGTCACAACAGGGCGTTGCATATCACGATGCAGTTTGAAGATAAGTTCATCGTCAGAGTCTTGATAGATGAAGGTTCGAGTCTTAACATATGCCCACTGGCCACTCTAAAGAGACTAGTTAAAGGCCTACACGAGATGCAAATGGGAAGCATGAATGTGAAGCCGTTCGATGGATCTCAGAGAGCCACCATTAGAGAAATCAACCTCAGTCTACAGATGGGTTCGACTTGGTTTGATGTCTAGTTCCAAGTGCTAGATATACATGCTATTTACAATCTATTATTAGGACGACCATGGATACATGCCAGTGGGGCAGTAGCTTCAACTCTGCACCCGGATGTGAAATTTGAGTGGAACCATCAGGAGGTGATCATCCATGGAGATGGAAGCAACCCCATCTACCCTAACCAGACCGTTCCGATCATTGAAAATAGAAGGAAGTTGGGTGGAGAAACATACCATCGCATTGAACTGGTTAACGCAATTGAAAAGATCGATGGTGGAGCAACAAGATAGAAAGCATATTGCTGTGGACGGGGTATGAACCAGCAAGGGTCTCGGCAAAAAGCTTTAGGGGATCACCAAACTCGTACAACCACTGTACCATGGCACGATTTTTGGACTCGGATATGAATACACATAGCAAGAATATTAGAATTAGTCACCACCATGGCGTGCTCCTTATCATCCAGTGGAACATCCCGTACCACCTCTGCACTAGACATTCCATCAGGCTGATATGATGTGGGGATCTGAGGAAGATGAGGTTTTGGTTGGCATGAGGAAGCTGTTTCTAGATGAAGAAGACATGGACTGCAGTGAAACTGTTCGGGAGGAGGAGGAGGAAGACCTTCCCATTTAGACCATGGAAGAAGGAGTTGTTCTCAAGAATTGGACTGTTGCACCATCCCGTGGCCCGTCGAGTTCCTAGGTAGCTTGGCAAATTAGCATGAATTATTTTCAAATAGTTTTGAGCATTTGAGACATTTTTTAGTATTTTGTTTTGAAATATTTACTCGAGCCATCAAGTCGTACTTGTTGACGTTTTTAAAGTTTTTATTAATGCATTACTTCTTTTTATATTTATTATTATCTTTTTTCATTTCTTTTCATCATAATAATTACATATACTAATGAACCTACGACTGTGACATATGATGAGACAACGCAACTTAAGGACAATGATTTCGAGGATCTGGAAGATGATATAATACCTGAGGAAATTATCAAAGAGGTAAAGCATTTTGAAAACAAGCCAAAGTCTAATTTGGAGGAAACTGAGGCCGTTAACTTAGGGGATTCCGAAGCGGTCAAGGAAATGCATATAAGCATTCATCTATCACCGTTGGAGAAAGAAGAGTATATTATATTCCTAAAGAAGTATGAAGATATCTTCACATGGTCCTAGGACGATATGACTGGTTTAAGCACATCCATAGTAGCTCACAAGCTACCCACCAATCCCATGTTCCTCCGGGTGAAGCAGAAGCTCAGAAAGTTCAAGCCAGATATGAGTTTGAAGATAAAAGATGAGGTTACCAAGGAAATCAAACCAAGGTTCTTCGAGTGGTCGAACACCCAACCTGATTAGCCAACATTGTGCCAGTTCCGAAGAAAGATGGGAAAGTTAGAGTATGTGTCGATTACCGAGATTTGAACAGAGCAAGTCCTAAGGATGATCTCCCGTTGCCCAACATACACATACTGATTGGCAACTGCCCCAAGAATGAACTCCAATCCTTTGTGGATTGTTTCGCAGGAAGCCATCAAATTTGGATTGATGAAGAGGACGCCGAAAATACTACCTTTTTCACACCATGGGGAATATATTGTTACAAAATGATGTTGTTTGGTATGAAGAATGCTGGAGCCACCTACATGAGGGCCATGACGACTATTTTCCACGACATGATACAAAAAGAAATAGAGGAATACGTGGATTATTTTATCATCAAATCTAAAAGGAGTTCGGATCATATAGCAGACCTGAAGAAATTTTTCGATCGGCTTCGAAAATACAATTTGAAGTTGAATCCTACAAAATGTGCCTTCGGTGTTCCTGCTGGAAAGTTGTTAGGTTTCAACGTCAGTCGCCGGGGTATTGAGTTAGACCCGCCGATCAAAGCTATCCAAGACATGCTGCCTCCAAATAATAAGAAGGATGTGATGAGTTTTCTAGGGCGCCTCTATTCTATCAGTCATTTTATAGCACAATCAATAGTGATATGTGAGCTAATCTTCCGAATGCTGAGGAAAGATGCTGCAACAAGATGTACTGAAGAATGCCAGAAAACCTTGATAAAAATCAAGTAGTATTTATCTAAACAGCCCGTGCTGGTACCACCAGAACTAGGAAGACCTCTACTGCTTTATTCGTCCATGTTAGATGGGGCTTTTGGTTGTGTTCTGGGACAACATGATAAAACTGGAAGAAAGGAGCAGGCAATATATTATCTGAGCAAAAAGTTCACGCCATATGAGGCCCAGTACTCTTTGTTGGAACGTACCTGTTGTGCCTTAACATGGATAGCTCAGAAATTGAGATATTATTTCTATGCATACACTATATATCTTATATCAAGGATGGATCAGCTAAAATACATCTTTCAGAAACTCATCCCTATGGGTAAGTTAGCGAAGTGGAAAATATTGTTGAGTGAGTTCGACATCATCTATGTAACTCAGAAGGCAGTCAAAGGGCAAGCATTGGCGGATCACTTGGCAGAAAATCCCGTAGATGGAAAATACGAACCATTGAAAATGTATTTTCCCGACGAAGAAGTATCATTTGTAGGAGAAGATATTACCGAGGCATACGATGGTTGGAGGATATTCTTCGACGGAGCTGCAAACTTTAAAGGATTAGGTATCAAAACTGTCTTAGTATCAAAAACTGGTCAACACTATCCGGTATTCACAAAGCTCAAGTTTCCATGCAACAACAATATGGCGGAATATGAGACCTACATCCTAGGACTCAGATTGGCTATTGACATGAACATTCAGGAGCTGCTGGTAACCGGAGATTTGGATCTTTTAGTGCAGCAGGTTCTAGGGGAAAGGGCTGCAAGGAACACTAAAATATTGCAATATTTGTGCTGTGTACAAGACCTGATAAAGAGGTTCACAAAGATAAAATTGAAACATGTTCCAAGGATTCAGAATGAGTTCGCAGATGCACTAGCCACTTTGTCTTCCATGATACAACACCCAGACAAGAATTTCATCGATCCTATCCCAATAGGAATTCATAAGCAGCCAGCTTATTGTGCTCATGTTGAAGAAGAGATCGACAAAAATCCGTGGTTCCACGACATCGAGGAATACTTGGAAAAGGGAGAATATCCAGAGCACGTTATGCACACTCAGAAGTGCACGCTTCGAATATTGGCCAACCATTTCTCTCAAAGCGGAGGAATTCTATAGAAGGAATCCTGATTTTGGATTGTTGCGATGTATCGATGCCAAGGAAGCGTCCAGATTGCTCGAGGAAATACATGCCGGAACTTGCGGACCTCACATGAATGGTTTCATTTTGGCTAATAAGATATTAAGAGCAGGGTATTTCTGGATGACTATGGAAACAGACTTCATCAAATATGTTCAAAAGTGTCACCAATGCCATATACATACTGATATGATACAAGTGACACCCAATGAACTCAATGCAACGAGTTCGCCCTGGCCTTTCTCTGCTTAGGGTATTGATGTCATCGGACCAATTGAACCAGCTGCTTTAAACAGACGTAGGCTCATTCTGGTGGCTATAGACTACTTCACAAAATGGGTTGAAGTTGCATCTTATAAAGCTGTAACTAGAAGGTTATAGCGGATTTTGTTCGGGACTGCATTGTTTGTCGATTTGGAGTACCATAGTCGATCATTACTGACAACGCCGCCAATCTCAATAGCGACTTGATGAAATCCATGTGTAAAACATTCTAGATCAAGCATCAGAACTCTACAGCATATAGGCCACAAATGAACGGAGTCGTAGAAGTCGCCTATAAGAACATCAAGAAGATATTAAGGAAAATGGTAGACAATTACAAACAATGGCACGAGAAGCTACCATTTGCTTTACTCCAGTATTGCACCACAGTTCGTACATCAACTGGGCCGACTCCCTATCTACTTGTTTATGGCACTGAAGCCGTTATTCCCGCCGAAGTGGAAATCCCTTCTTCAAGAATCATACAAGAAGCTGAGCTCAGCGATGCAGAATGGGTACGAAGCTCGTATGAACAACTAGCTCTCATTTGATGGAAAAAGAATGAACGCGGTATGTCACGGTCAACTCTACCAGAACAGAATGGCAAGAGCTTGCAACAAAAAGCTCAGGTCAAGGCAATTCACGGTGGGGCGGTTGGTACTAATGTGAATCTTCCCACATCAGGAAAAAGCAAAGGGGAAATTCTCACCCAACTGGCAAGGCCCTTACACGGTTCACCGGGTATTGACAGGAGGAGCAGTTATACTCGCAGAGATGGATGGAGAGATTTAGCCATAACCCATCAATTCGGATGCAGACAAGAGATACTATGTTTAACATTATGTTCACACTTTCTATTTGATGTAACTGAACAACGTTTGACCTGATTCCCGTTTAGGACGGGATACGTAGGCAGCCCTGTGGGTTTGGTCATACCATAATAAAATCTTCATTTTTCCTATGGTCAGAATTGGGGCAAGCTCTCGAGTTTGCCTGATCTCATCACGTTTGGAACCGCCAAAGAATGTATTGTTAGAAGTATGCATTTAAACTAAGCAGAATTTTGAGAAGGATCCTAAAAATTTTGAAGCAAGGAAGTTGCAACGTCTCAAAATGCGTCACACTCACCAGTTCATCAAAATTATTTGATCTTGTGCATTATCACATATTTCAAACAACTACATTGTCATAAATAATTTATCAAATGCATGTTTTTCGAAAATTTTGTTTCTATAGCAGCTAGACGTTACCCAAGGTGATTCAAGCAGGGCCTCCAGACAAAAGCAAAGGCGAAGCAAGGAATCGAGAGCACAAACCAACCTTTCCCCCGCAAAACTTACGATTTTTTCTTTGAATGTAGGCACAATAAAACATAACAGGAACGTCCACAAATACATACACACAGCAAGATCACTATCGTCATATCGACAAAGGGCGCCAAACGCAAACACATCAAGCTAAAAAATGATTTATCCTCTCGCACTTAGTCATTGCTTTTTCTCACATAGGGCTAAGCGCTGCCCTCATTTGTGCATAAGTCCAAGCATTGCCTTTCCTTGCATGAGGTTAAGCATTGCCTTTCTTATTACATAAGGCTAAGCACTGCCTTTCTTTGCATTGAGATTAAGCACTGTCTCCATGCCTTGCATAAAGCTAAGCAATGCTTCCATTACTGCATGAGGCTAAGCATTGCCTCTATTATTGCATAAGGCTAAGCACTGCCTTCCTTCGCGTGAGACTAAGCATTGTCTACATACCTTGCATGAGGCTAAACACTGCCTCCATTATTGTATAAGGCTAACCACTTCCTTCCTTTGCGTGAGACTAAGCATTGTCTCCATACCTTGCATAAGGCTAAGCATTGCCTCCATTATGGCATACGGCCAAACATTGCCTTCTTTGCATGAGACTAAGCACTGTCTCCATTCTTTGCATGAGACTAAGCACTGTCTCCACATTGCATAAGGCTAAGCACTGCCTTTCTTTGCATGAGAATAAGCACTGCTCCATTCTTTGCATGAGACTAAGCATTGTCTCCAAATTGCATAAAGCTAAGCATTGCCTTTCTTTGCAGGAGACTAAACATTGTCTCCATTCCTTGCATGAGTCTAAGCACTGCCTCCATTATTGCATGAGGCTAAGCATTGTCCTCCTTCGTATGAGACTAAACACTGTCTCCACTACACTACATAAGACTAAGCACTGTCTCCCTTCTTTGCATAAGGCCAAGAACTGCCCTCATCTCAAACAAGACTGAGGCTTGTCTTGTCTCGTCTTTGCATATGACTAAGCATCACCTAATTTCTCTATCAAACGATCGATATCGCCACATCTTTGCATTTCATGGGCTGAAACATCGCCACGTTGTCCAAAGACACCATAGTCTGAGGACATCATCCTCATAGCCCGAAGACACCATGCCATGGCATGAGGATCTCTCGAAACTGCATATAATTATTCAAAGGCGTCATAGTCCAAAGGCACCATCCTCATGACCCGAGGACACAATTTCATAGCCTGCGAATCACTTATAATACGCTTTATGGCCTAGGACGTCATAGTCTAAGGACATCATCCTCATCGTCCAAAGGCCATTCTCATGGTCCGAAGGGAATTTGCATCATGTTTAAATTTTTTCAAAAACCCATATATATTCGCGTGCATCGTGTTTTAAGTATTGCAGGTAACTCGGGAGGTAACCGTTCTACAAATAGGAGCAATTCTCGCTCCGATTTCCATTCACAATGTTCACAGTGTTCACATCCTTCGTAACCGATAATCAACAATTGATTATCCTTTGTTATATAATCGTTCAAATACATGTCTTATACATCCCCAAAGGTCAAATTCACATTGATAGCACCACTAGAAATCATTCGTTTGATCATGACAATATCGCATCCAAAAGATCCTTTTTGAAACGTACAACCACTCTTATAACAATTTCGTCGGTTTCGTTCACCGTTGGATCCAGAACAACACACGGCCAGATTCCCATAGCACTAGGGATATGTAGGCAACTTAAGCACCAGGGTTTGGCCCCTAGTTTTTTCAAAACACATCATTCCTCACTTACTTCGGACAAAATTTGTCATCATTTTCTCTACCCAACAACTCTTTCATCATCCTCATGCAAAGAGGAGCAGATGTTGATACCCAGTTTTAATCTCATATTTTTATAAATATCATGTATACTTTCAAAACATCATTTCTTGCATTATTACCGAATTACAGGATTCATAAAAATTTTCTATAATTTTATATAATTTAAAGCTTAAAATTGATTTTCTCGCATTTAATTATTTAAATATTAATTAAATATCACTTCAAATTATTTTCGGATGATTTAATCATCAAAATTTATTATTCATAACCACATGCATGTTTTACAACATTTTACATCATTTCATATAATTACAGTTTGTATTTTTGAGCTATTTACACATTTTTTTGCAATAATAGCCTATACTTTACAATTAATTGTATTTTGTCAATTTTTTTAAAGTCGAAATAATTTTTAACTTTCTTCTATTATTTTAACATATTAATTAGAATAAATAGTATTTTTTTAAATTTATTTAGCTATTTTGTTAAATTATTTTTTCCTTAATTTCTTGTACTTAAATCCAGCCCAATACAAGGCTAATTCTGGACCGAATCAGGCCCAAAACCTTTGGCCCACTCCACTTCATTCTTCAGCAGCCCATCCAAATGACCCCTTTAAAATTCGGTCGCGACCTGTTGCACTTAACCCGCCCCATTTCTTATTCAATCCTGGTCGTTGATCCTCATTGATCAATGGCCCATAATAAATCCCCATCTCTCCTTATAACCCCTCGCCCAAACCCTAGAGGACTATTTCCCCACCCAGCCGCCTATGTATTCTCTCATCTCTCCACACTCATACTAACCCTAGCCGACCATGGAGATTCTCTCTTATTCCTTCCTTGTACGCGTTCATACGCAGATTCTACTTGTCGTTTCTGCTACTATCACTCATTTATGGTAACTTTCGTTACCATTATACTTATGGCAAGTTCGATTCTCATAGATATGGCTTTGATTCTATGGTTCTGGGTGTGATTGTGGTTCTATACACTTAAGAAAAGAAAATTTCTCTTGTATATGGTATGTCCTCGGTGATTCTATCGTAATTGGGGCTGGTAAACATTTTGCCCTAAATCCGACTCCACCTAGGGTTTGGAGTTTCTTACTTTCTCTATTATTTTGAGGATGCATGCAATATATTCTTTCCTTTTTGTGTTGATTGATTATATTTCCTTGTTTGTTCGTCCAAGCTTGCTACTATATAAACCCTGCTTCCCCTGGAGCTCAAAAGGGGGGACTACTGCAAGAACTACCATTTGACTACAGTTGTTATCACTATTATTCTTTAACTCTTTCACTCTTTATTGTTCTAAACTTTGGCTCTTGGTCGGTTGAAAACCAAGGCCACCGGAATTTGACTAATTGACCTTTCTTGGTGCGAGCACTTCCTGGGGCTCATCTGAAACCCTTGGGAACTATGACGCACTGAGATTTTGGGTTCTACTGCTCTTTATTGATGTTTGGAGTACTGTTGAGATTATTCTTCTTGTTTATCTATTTATCACTTGATAACTGGTAAGTTCCTTGGCCTTTGCAGTTTCATTCTCCTTCATTTGTGTTCATATTCTGTACATTCATGCCACTTAAATTTGTGTGAGTCAATATGTTTCTATGCCAGCTCATACGCAGCCTTATTGTCTCTAAAGTTGTCTTGTGACTCATAACTTTTTCTAGTACTTGAACTTGCCTAAAATTCCCAACTCTGATATGTCTATTGCTTGTGTTAAATATGAATGATTGTTGGCTCTCTTAAGCATGTTTACCAAAATGTGTGTTTTTGAATGCTTATTACCTGCTATTCTCCCTGAATTTATCCCCTACTTTGTTCTACATCCTTACGACAGACCAACTCATGTGTTCTAACGTATATGATACTCTACTGCGACCAATTCTTAACTGTGATGTTAGCCAATTGTGAGCTTTATTTTGTGTTCCATGCTTAGTTCAATCCCAAGTTGTTTAATAATACTTATAGTCTGTAAGGTGAAATGCAATATCCAGCCTTTATGTGACAATCTAGCTCTTAATGTGTTTTTGCATATTGAGAATTCTTGCTCTATTAAACCTGTTTAGTTTGCTATGTTATGCTGATGTTTGTCGTCAATCCTACTTTCCTACCCTGTCCTGTATTGCTATGTCAACCAAACTCATGCTTAGGTAGTAATTTAGTCCATGCCTAACTGGTTACCCTTTTGGTCCTGCCGTTCATGAGGACCTGTTATTTTGCATTTGTGATTCTCTTGTTTGCTGAGTTGCTCAATCCTACACTCCTTAGTACCAGTTCAAACCTTAGGAATAAATCTTACAGCTGACCTTCTTTCACCACATATGGCAAAATGGTATTAGATTTGATGTTTTCTCTTATTGTTGAAGTTTGATATTGTCTCTTGTACTGTGGTTAACTTTCTCTTGCTAACTAATTGCTCGACCATGAACCTATACTGTTAGTTTCCTTGTTGAACTTACTATTGAGGCTGTTCTTTATTGCTTCCTTAGCTTTTCATGATCAGATCCCCTATTTGAAAATTGCCTTAAGTTGTTTGACCATGCTAGTGTGTGAAACTTCATTCGAGAGAATCTGTTATTCCAGGATTATCAATCATGTCCCCTTAAAATGCAAGCATGAATGTTCCTTGTGAACTTGCTTGTCGTTCATGTATTCTTGTCTATCTGTTTTGGCTGGAGTTGTTGTTAGCTTTAGGAGTTAAGTATAAAAACTGTAATCAATTCCATAAGTATTTTGTTACCTGTAAGGCTGAATTTGGCAATCCTTTGGTTAAGTGAGTTATTCATTTAGGCCTGGTATGTTGGGCCTTCTTTGGTGCTGGAGGTCTGAAATGCAATGTTCGCATTTGAATTTGGGCCTGCTGTCCGTGTGAAGTTCTGAGCATATTGGAAGGCATAGTTGTGTTACTAGGATATTCTATATATGTAGTTGGTCCGGAGCTTGGTTTAATATGGTCTGTAATAACCTGTAAAACTGAATAATGGGGAATTAGTGGAATTGTGATGTACGGGTACATTCTAATGCTTGCATAAAAGGATAGAAAATGTGCCTATAGGGTCTACGTGGTCTATTTGCTATTTAGCTCAACATGCCTTATATGTTATTTAGTTTCATGTGTAGAAAGAATGCTTATACATTTCATTTCATTTGTCAAATATGCTACACATGTTTCCATGTCTACTATCAACACTCTTAGATAACATGTTTATAGGATGCAACAATGCAATACTTTTACTTACCTAGATACCATGACTATAGGATATTAACTAATTAATCAATTGCTTCAAGATGTTTTTGCACTGCCTCACTTAGGTAGCCTGCCTATAGGGATAAAGTGTTATAAAATCAATTCTAATTGTTATAAATCCTACTTATAGGGTGTTTATTGATGCTACTAATACTGTTTTTTCAAGCGACTTCACTGCCTAATCATGCGACTATTAGAGATCATGCCTATAGGGTACTATGACCTACCTAAGATGCATATCTATAAAATAAGCATTGGTAATTCAGAATTATGGGATTGTTTTCACCACCTTAGTACGCAAACGATTAGATATCCTGTCTATAGGACTTATAACGCTCTAATCTGCCTATACATCAATCCAGAAATTACAGCACAACCTGTATAATACTGGAATCATATTGAAATCATGCCTATAGGATTTAACTATTCTAATACGTCTTAATTCTGTCTATTGCCTAACCAGAAATCATTTTGCGTGCTTATGTGTGGGAGATAACTTGAGCCTTTTTATTGCTATTATATGCAGTCCTATCTGTTTTGAATGTTGCCTGGTTTTATCATTTTTGAGCAACCTAGTAAAGTCTAGAACCACCCGATAGTACGTCCAAAGCCTCCTAGACCATAGGCATGGGATGGGTAGTGCACGCATAGGGCACGACATAGAATTGAATTATAATGCCTTTAAGTAAAAAACTTCAACATAGTAATCGGGTAGCAGGAGATGCTAGTCTGTGACCACTGAATAATACGAGCAACCTCTGCCTTAAAAGAGTTGCGAAATATTATTTATGTTGCACGGAATGATCCTCTAGGCTAAAAAACGTAGGATCCCCCCCCCCCTCCTTTTTATGTGCGTATTATTTAAACTTAGTCATTCAACATAGATCAATATAGTTTGTACCTTTGTAGTTATTAAGACTTGTACCAATTCTCTTATGTTTTAATAAGACTCTACAACTTCTGAATTTCCCTTCTATTTGTTTGATCACCTAGCTTACTTACATAATCCATATTGTTTAAAGTTCGGCCGGGACCTATAGTTGTGACCTCGAATAGTGCCTAACACCTTCTCTTTGAGGTAATTTGAGCCCTTACCCGATCTTTGGTGACATGAACTAGTCAAACAGATTTATTTGCAAATAGGTACCCTAACTCACCTTAAAATTATTAGGTGGAGACTCTTCTCTTTTAATTCTCCTTTAAAAGAGTTATCACGTGTCGAAGCCCGCTTTTAAATGAGACGCGACAGGTTGTGGTTTTGATCAGCATGATATAGAAGTGATGGGTTCTTTTGGTGTGGCGAAGCTTTACAGGTGTTTAGTGGAAATACTCTTGGGTTTGGCAATCTGCATTACTTGGTTGACTTAGAGGAATTAAGTTCGGACGGCTGGGTTTCAAAGAGTTCTCGACAGTTTCAACCACGGCTTGAGACGGATGTCTTCTACGAGCACAGGAATTTGTTGCGCGTTGTGATTTCTCTTTTGTATAGGATCAAATGGAAGGTTTTTTCTGATGGAGTGTGCATCCTACTTGTGATTCAGAGTTGACAATGAGATTCTCGTATTTTTTTATTTGATGACACGATAGATACGGTGCACCGTGTGGGATTGAGATAGCATGTACAAGATTGTGATTCGGTTTCGAAGGGAAGGTCATGAGTTCTATACAGCATGCACGATTTTATATGCTTAGAAGAATGTTGGCACTATCTAGTATTACTTGAGTAGGGTGTGCCTTTCATAAGGCGCATTTTGCTTTGACTTGCGGATGTTTGACTAGTATTATGGTAATTGCCTGGTTGTTGCTTGCTGATGTTCAGATTTTACTATATGTAATGAAAGATTCATAGTAGTGTTTCTTGTGAGATGATTGTGCATGAGGGATGTGTCATTCATTTGAAAGGTGTAGTTGGTATCGGACATGGAGATTCCTGTATTCTTGAAGTTTCAGGGATCGAACATTCCTAGAGGCAGATTGTTCCTTGGTTGTGGACTGTGAAGGTGTGTTAAGAGTATGGCAGTTGACTGTATGTGTTATGTTTAGGTTATAGTGGAGTTTGGAAGGTTGTTTACCTATTTGTGGATGACGGAGCTGGTTTGGGTGCCATTGGTAGGCCTAATGAGAAAGTGCGTTCTAGATCAGATCAGTTTTGTTTACTCCGCAAAGCTAGTGTTGAAGGGTGTATTGACTAGAGTTGATTATATTCATGTCCTAATATGTTCCATGTGTTACTCTATTATTCTACAAGGGTTTGTGAGACTGTTGACTATTTGCACACATAATATGATTTTGCAAAGTTTGAGCAAGATGCCTCTTGGGATGTCAAGTTGCTTATTGCACTTGGCTGTGTTTTTCCTATTTGTGGTAGATGGTGCTATCCATTTCTCCAATGTTATTGTAACGACCCGACCGGTCGTTTTGTGTAATTGTGCGACGTTTCCCCTTTTGATGATTCACGCATGTATGTCTATGATTTTAGGACTTGCGGGGTTGGTTAGTTTCGTTCCGAAAAGCTTTCGACTTGATTCGGACTTTTTGATTCTTGACTTAGAAGCATAAATTTGAAAGTTTGACCCAAACTTTCACTTTCGTATCATGATTTCGGACTTGGGCGTATGCCCGTAATTGATTTTGAAAGTCCGTAAGTTGATTTATGTTGTCTTGCCGAAATTTGGCAATTTGAAATCGAAAAGTTTAACCTTAAGTTGACTTTTTATTATCGAGCGTGGAATTTGATTTTGGAACTTGGAATAGGTTCGTTATACTATTTAGAACTTTGATGCAAAATTTGATATCATTTGGAGTTTATTTGATAGGATTCGGACGTTTAGTTATAATTCTAGAAGTTCTTGAAATTTACTTTGAAACTTATGCGTTTTAGTGTTCGATTCGTAGTTTTAGATGTTACTTTTGTGTTTTGATCACGCAAACGAGTCCGTATGAAGTTTATAGACTTGTTTGGGATGTTTGAACTGAAAATGCAGAATCTGGTGTCTTGATGCATCAGGTATCGCATTTGCGAACACAAGGCTCGCAATTGCGACAAAGATGTCGCTTTTGTAAAGGGGACAGGGTTCACATTTGCGAACCCATTTATCGCTATTGCGATGGATTCTTTGCAATTGCAAGGGTTCGCAATTGCAAACCCATGTCGAAATTGCGACGTCAGTAGCTGATCAAACGGACTGGAAGTTAGGATTTCATCTCACATTCTCTCATTTTATAACCCTAAACTCGGTAGGAGACGATTTGAAGAGGGAATTTTCATGTACAAACTTTGGGTAAGTGGTTCTAATATTTTTTCAATCATATTCCATCAATATATCTTAGATTTTAACATCAAAATCATGTGAATCAAAGTGAAAATTTTTGAAACCTTGTCAAGCTCTTGAAAAAACAAGAAATTGAGTTTTGAGAGTTGATTTGGACTCGGATTTTGAAACTAATCACAGGTATGAACGCATGGGGTCATGTGTAGTCGGAATTTACCATTGGACTCGGGTTTTGACCGGCCGAGCCCTAGGTTGACCTTTGTTGACTTTTTGGAAAATGTATAAAGATCATAGCTTTATCTATTGTAATTGATTCACCTTGCATCGTTTGATGATATTAAGCCAATTTTGGTTACATTTGAGTCGTGTGGAGGCAAATTTTAGGGGAAAAGCTATTTTCGAGAGTTGAATTGGCCTAGTTAGGAAAACTATCTTGCCTAACTTTATTTTGGGGTACTACCCCATAGGATTTGGGATTGATTGTGTCATTTGTGCTATGTGAAAGTCGTGTACGCAAGGTGACGAATTGGTACACTGGTTGATTTTGGTAATTGACCGGTTTAGGTTACTTAGACTCTTTCCATGCTTTAATTGAATTGTCATATCATGTTCTAAATTCTCACAGTCAATCTATTCTTACTTGTGTTAGTCTATCCTTACATGCCTTAAATGACTTTGTTAACACTTTTTCTACATCCTACTTGATAATTTTCTCTTATGCTTTAGTTGAACTTGTTGCCTCTTTTATTGATACGTGTTGTCTCTTTCATTGTTGATTATCATTGTTTAAAGTCATTTTACATGTCATCTCTTTCAATGTTGATAAACATTATTTGAAGTCATTATTACAATTTATCTCTTTCATTGCTATTATTCTTATTCGAATTCATGTTATCTCTTCCATTCTGAGTTATTTGTATTTAGTTTCGTGGTTACACATTATCTTTTTCATTTTTGAGTTATTGGTGTTGAAGTTGAGGAAGCCATATCATATTGAGGCAAAGTTGTTAATTGTTGAAATATCTTTCTTGTTGAGAATTTTACATTCATTATTGTTGTTATTCTTGTACATGTTATGATGGAGCCATGGGCTATTGTTGTGGAAACATTGATGTTGTTGATTGTTGGCAAGTTGTGACATATGGACACTTGTGGTGTGAGTTGTTATTGTGATGTGATATTGACGCGCATGCGGCAGTATAAGGCTAGGGGTTAATGTACATGCAGCGACATAAGGTGGGACTTATATGCGTGTTGCTTGTAAAGGAATTACGTGAAGCCATGCAGCGTCATAAGGTGGGCTAAAGTGTGTATAGCTATTTCAAAAAACTATTTTCAAAACTAATTAAATGTAAGGCTCACACGGTGGTATAAGGAAAGATTGTGATTGAGATTTTGAATTGTGAATACGAGGCAGTACCTCGGTTGTGATTCTTGATATATACACGAGGCGATACCTCGATGGTGATTCTTATTGTACACGAGGCGGTACCTCATTTTGATTCTTGTTGTTTATCTCATGTTGTGAAGATTTTTGGTGGGAACACTTCTTGTTGTTTTGTCCTTCCTCGCTCTATTAGTTGTTGTCTGTATATGATCATTGTGATTCTCTTTAATTGATTTCTTTATCTTATTTCCATGCTTGCAATTCCAGTATTAGTTCATGCTACTAACTTGTTTCGTATCAATTATTTATCTGCCTTCCATTATTTATCTGTGTTATGTTTTCATACATCTTATTTATATCCTAGTAGGTGTCTTGACATGGCCTCATCACTACTCTACTGAGGTTAGGTTTGATACTTACTGAGTACCGTTGTGGAGTACTCATACTGTGCTTCTGCACATCTTTTGTGCAGATCCGGGTACATCTGCCCGTGCCGGACGTTAGTGATCGACTGTTAGCTGCTTTACGGAGACTTCAAGGTATGCCTGCTCAGCATCCGCAAGCCTCGAAGTCACCTTCCCTTATCTTTACTTCCTGTTGTATTTTTATTCAAACAGTGATGTAGTAGACATTCTAGTATTACTCTGTAGAGCTTATGACTCAGTTCCACCGGTTTTGAGAAGTGTGTTGTTGAGATTCTATTTTAGAAGATTATATCAGTTTATCAGACTTGCTTTAGTATTTTGTTAATTATTTATGTCAAGTTATTATTAAATGTTAGGCTTACCTAGCCGTAGAGACTAGATGCCATCACAATGTCGTACGGAGGGCAATTGGGGTCATGGCAGTTATGGTCATGCTCTTGGTGTGCAAGCTGCTGATAACGCTATGTTAGATGATTGTGAGCATTATTGTTCGACGGGTATTCCAGTTCGGCCGGCGTGTTTGGATTGGGTTACGCGCTTGTCACGACCCTAACCCCGAACTCGGTCGTGATGGCGCCTCTCGTGAAGACAAGGCCAGCCAATTCATCCAAATCTCATTTTTAACAAGAAAACAATACAAGCATAGTTTAAGAACAATCATTCGCGGAAAACATAGCTAACCATCCCGACTACAACCCAAACCGGGGTGTCACCAGTCATGAGCAACTATGAACCCTAATAACAAGTTTACTAGATACAACCTCTGGCAAAATTGTTTGAAGAAAACAGAAACAACAGGATGAAAGAGAATACGGGGCTGCGGACGCCAACAGCTACCTCGTAGTCTCTGAATCACTGCCTGGATGGGAGGAATCAGTACTCCAGAGCGGAACCAACAACGCCTGAATCTGCACACATGGTGCAGGGAGTAATGTGAGTCTCCAACTCAGTGAGTAATAAGCATAAATAACGACTGAAAGTAAGAAAACACACAAAGCATAAGGCATTCTATAATGAAGCATTAAAACATCATTCGCAAACAGTAAGTCGGTGAGAAATCAAGTGAAATCTCCTTTCAACGGGTAAAAACATGTAATCTTTTAGGTAAATAATGTGAAGTAAAACATCGCTCCTCGAGCCATATATATATATCAACAAATCCGCCCCTCGGGCAATATCACAAAACCGTACCAGCCCCTCGGGCAATATCACAAAACCGTACCAGCCCCTCGGGCTCAACTTTCAGAACAATATCGGCCCCTCGGGCTATGACATGGAACAGTACCGGCCCCTCGGGCTATCACATAGTACAATATCAGCCCCTCGGGCTATATTTCACATCACAATGGGTACCCGCGCTCACTAGGGGTGTACAGACTCCGGGAGGGGCCCCTTACGGCCCAAGCGCAATATCAAGCCACCTCGTGGCATATATCTAGGCCCTCGGCCTCATACCAATCAAGCCACCTCGTGCCGTATATACAGATCTCAGGCCCTCAGCCTCATATCAGTCACAAGCCACCTCGTGGCACATAAAGTATCTCAGGACCTCGGCCTCATATCACTCAGTAAAACCTCACATCTGGCCCTCGGCTGCACTCAGTCAGAAAATTCATCACAAGCCCCTCGGGCATAGCAAAACAATAGTCTTCAGCCCAAAACATCATTTAAAATATTATTTAAGTCTCAAAACTGAGTAAAAGTGGCTGAGTTGTAAAACAGTATAAACAGCATGACTGAGTTCAAGTAATAGATCAAAATAGTGAGGAAACAGTGATAAAAATCCCCGAAGGGTTCAAATAATTGGCACGAAGCCCAAATATGGCAATCAGCCCAATCATAATGATAACAAATAAGTTTCAGTCAAATAAGCAGTAAAATCATCAATCGGGATGGACCCAGTCACAATCCCTAGTAGTAAAAGACCCCACGCTCATCATCGAGCGCGTGCCTCACCTCAATATAGCACTACGATGTACAATCCGGGGTTTTAAACCCTCAGAACATCATTTACAATCACTGCTCACCTCGAACCAGCTAAATCCCTAGCCCGTGACGCCTTTGCCCTTCGAATTGGCCTCCACGCGCGTCGAATCTATCCAAAATCAGAACTAATACGTCACAATATGCTGAGGGAACAAAGCCCAAGCGAAACAATCGAGAAATACTATGAAATTACGAAATTAGCAAAACCTGAGCCCCGGGCCCTCTTCTCAAAGCTCAGAAATTTTTACATCAACAGGTTCCTTATCTCCCAACGAGTCCAACCATACAAAAATTATCAAATTCCGACATCGGATTGACCTCCAAATCTTTAATTCTAAACTTAAGGATTTTTCACAGATTTTTCAACTTAAATCATCAATTAAATACTAGATATAGCAATATACTAGAGTAATTTGACCAAAGTTGAGTTAAGAACACTTACCCCGATGTTTCCCTTGAATGTCTCCCAAAAATCGCCTCGAAATTAGCTTCAAGCCGAGCTCTATAGCTCCAATTATGCTTAAGATGGCTGAAATCCCCTCCTTTAAGAATTTGTCCAAGAAAGTCTCATTTGGATATAGTTTTGAGGTTGATTTTTGCTGTGATTTAGGGTGTTTTGGAGTTGTTTCTCTTAGATGGTAACGATAGTGGGTTTTGCATGGCCAATGGGCACTGGTTTCTATTTATAAAGGGTCAAAAATTGGGACAAAAATACCACAGTTGGGTTTAAAATGCAACAGCATATCCAACATGCGGTCCAAATCTTCGCTATGGCCATCGCAGATCGTAACCCTAGCCTTCACCGCAGTTCAGTGTGAAGCATGGTTTGCGGTCCACATGTCAAAAATGTGACCGTATTTTTGACATTGATTTTTGCCCAAAAATCTATCTCGCTCTGCTGTCTCAGTGTGGTGGATATGCGGTCCGCATTGTGGAAATACGACCGCATTCTTGACCTCATTCTTGACGTCATTCTTTGCCCAGAAACTATTTGGGTCTGCGATCTGGGTGTGTGGTTCGCGGCTCGTATACAGGGTTTGCGATAGCATATCCCGCTCTGCGATGTCTCTTCACTCTTTCACAAAATTGCAATTTCTGGTTTTTCTGCAACTTTTTCAAGGGTGATATAGTCCGTTTAGCCACCCTAAACTCACCCGAGGCCACTGGGACCGCAACCAACTATGCCAACATATCCCATAACGTTATTCGAATTTGTTCTAACCTTCGGAACGCTCAAACAACCTCTCAACACCAAATTCCCGTCGGATTCAAGCCTAAGAATTTCAAAATCTTCTAAGTTACTCATTTAATCAAAAACCCAATCAGACCATGTCCAAATGACATAAAATTTCGCACACACATCCCAAATAACATAACGAAGCATAATAAGGTAAAAATGGGGAAAACAAAGTGGTAGCTCATGAGACGACTGGCCGGGTCGTCACAGCGCTGAAGCAGTGTTGTGTTAGGATATGATCCTTTGTGCTTATTCCACATGTTTTGCTTATCCCTTGTGGGATTGGTTCATAGCATTGTCCTTTGTGGTTGTATTTGTTGAACTTATGGGATAGTTCTCTCATTTGGTTCTCCTTCCATCATTGGGTATATTTGAGTTGTTGCGTGAGGGTGCACAATTTGCATCATATGTAGCTCTAGGTATCATTTGTGTGGTCTGTCAGTCGAGTAGCTTGCACTGGGTGAAATGAATTTTTGGACATGGAGTTTGTGCCACTAGATTTAGGTAAGGTATGTTTGGAAGAATAATGTCATTAGTAAGCTTAGTATTTTGTTATGGTTCTTATCGGGCGAGAGAGTTCTTCGACTTGTTGATCTAATGGGTGGTTATGAGTTTTTACGTGTTTCCTTCATTTTTAGCAGTGTACGAAGGCTTGGAACAAGGTTTTTCCACCGGTACTGGGTTTAGAAATAAGTAGCTATTGTGGTCGGAAGATATCACTCTGAGTACATGAGTTATGTGGTATATCGTTTGATTATATCTTGGAACAAGGTTATGGCTCGATACAACTTGTTTAGATTTATGTAGTGTATGGATGTGAGAATCAAGTCTTATAATAAATTTTGGATGTTGGAGTTTGGGTTCTAAGGATGGATTAAGCTTGAAAAAAGAATCGTCGGTTAGGTGGTGTTGATGGGCTTGTATGAATTGAGCTGATATGTGATCACACATGGGTATTTCTATGATGAGTTTATACAGTGATTTAGTGGCTTTGGAACGACTCTTGGCACGTCCGAGGATGAACATATGTTTAAGTGGGGGAGAATGTAATGATCCGACGGGCCGTTTAGAGCATTGGCATTTCGTTCGGTAGTTCAAGGTCTCGAGCCGCTTCATATGATGTATTAAAACTTGTGTGTATGATTGGTTTCGATGTTCGATAGGTTCGAGATTGATTTGGAAGAGAAAATTTTAATTTTTGGAGGCGTAAAGTTGAAGAGTTGACCAAGGTTTGTCTTTTGTGTAAACGGTCTCGGATTCACATTTGATGGTCCCAATAAGTTGGTAAGGTGATTTTGGAATTAGGCGCATGTCCGAATTACTTGGGTGTTTCTAGAAGGTTTTGGCTTTATTTGGCAAAAGTTGAAAATTTGAAGGTTTAGGAAGTTTATAGGTTTGACCGGAGTTGACTTCACTGATATCGGGTTCGAATTGTTGTTCCGTGAATTGAAATAAGTTCATTATGTCATTTGGAACTTGTGTGCAAAATTTGAGGAGACTCTAAGTTAGTTAAGCGTGGTTCAACAGGAGTCTTGAAAGTTGGACGTTTGATTAGTTCATTAATCTTGAATTGAGGAGCAATTCGTGGTTTTAATGAATTTTTTGAGATTTAAGGCCTCGACGTGTTATGTTTTGGGACTTGATGGTATGACTGGACAGGGTGTCGGGGGCCTCGGATGTGATTCAGGGTGGTTCCGGACCTTCTTTGTGAGGTTGAGCTACTGGTTTGTGATGCCTCAGATATTCTTCGCGATCGTGTAGTATGTTGGAGCTGGGGCTCTGTGAATCACGTTCCTAATAAGGTATCGCATTCATAAAAGGTCAGAGCTTGAAGGGTTCCGCGTTCGCGTGGATGTATTACGCTCGCTATGGCTGAGTTGAGCAGTGGTAATTCTGTCTCCCCGTTCGCGTTGAGGGTCCGCATTCGCGATGTTGAAGCTGATTGTCTCCCATGATCGTGACTGGTCTAGCGCGATCTCGTAGATGGTCGTGAGGGCGGCAGTGATTCTATGCTTTGCGATCACGTGGTTATTGGCCGCGATCGCGAGGGGTAATCCTAGACAAGATCTATAAGTTATTATAATTGAGGGTTTTACTCATTTTGTCACATTTTGAGATTAGGAGCTCGGATTGAGGCGATCCTTTTGGCAACTTTCACTCACTTGGATTAGGTATTTGTTCTTGACTCGGATTTGACTATTTTTCATGATTCCATCTTTGATTTTGGCATTTGAGTGGTTAATATGAAAAAGAAAATTTAGGGTTTTCGGCAAAACTTTTCTAAAGTGAATAATTGAGATTTGAACATCGATTCGGAGTATGATTTGGATGAAAATTGCATGGTTGAACTCGTATTCGAATGCGTTTTTGGAATTTGTGAGTTTTGTCAGGTTTCGGATTGCGGGCCCGGGTTGAGTGGGCTTTGATGGAGACTTGCATCACTATTCATTTCCCTTTTGGTTAACTTTGAGTATTTAATTAAAGATTCGACCTTTATCGTTTGGGTTTGGTTCATACAGCTTTATTTGATGTTCTTGAGTTGTTTTGGCTAGATTCGAGCAGTTCAGAGGTTGATTCACGCGGGAAGGTATTTTTTAGAGCATTTATTTTGCTTGTTTGAGGTAAGCATCTTGCCTAACCTTATGTGGGAGAATAGACCTTAATATTTGACCATAATTGCTTATTTGTGTTACATGAAAATCATTGTGTAGATGAGGTGACGAGCATGTACACAGGTGCTACGTGTTGTTTGCAACCAGAATAGACCTTAAGCTATTACTATGCCTTAATTTGAGGATGTATTTCATATGAAACATGCTTTATCACTTTGTGGCTATGTGAACATGATCACTACACTCATTATTAGCCATAGTAATGCTTTATTTGTTTAATACCCATCTGCATTTTACTAATTTTCATGTCCTTGTGCACTTTGTTGATAAATTATGAACCCAAATCCGTGATAAAACTTTGGCGTTATTGTTTGTGATTTTGTGGCACATGTGGACATGTTGAGCGGATTGCATGGATATTGGGACGAGGTCTTTTCCATACGAGCACGAGGTCTTTATCGCGCGAGTGTGATTGATATTGGCACGAGGTCTTGTTCATGCGAGCATGAGGACTTTGCCGTGCAAGTGTGATTGATATTGGCATGAGGTCTTTGCCATGTTAGTGTGATTGGCATTCTGGCATGAGGTATTTGTCGTGCGAGTGTGACTGATAATGTGGTCACGAGGTGCCATATATGTGTGTTTCTAGTTGATGACTTGTTGTAAGATGTAAGCCTTTACTTGCATTGAATTTGTCACGACCCAAAATCTAACTAGTCGTGATGGCACCTAACCCAACCCGCTAGGTAAGCCAATAAACAACAATCCAATTCAAATGAGATTTACTGAGAAAATAAATGATGAAATCACTAAACTTTTACACAACTTGCCAAGGACTGATAGTACAAATCATGAGCTGCTATGATTTAGAGTTTACAAAGTTGGTATGAAATAAATACATTATTTTCTTGAAATGTACATGAATATATTAATAATTCTAAAGCTACCAAGAACAAGTGGCAGCTATGACCGAAACACATGTACGTCTTCAATGCCAGCTCCCACAATACATAGCAACATCAGCATCCAAAATCTGCACGCAAGGTGCAGAAGTGTAATATGAGTACAACCAACCTCATGTACTCAATAAGTAACAAACCTAACATTAGGTTGAAGGTAGTGACGAGCTTGGACAACTGTCAGAGTCCAACACCAATAGCTAGGAACAACTAGTAACAATATAAATAAAGCAGTGCAAGTAATAACTCAAAGATATGATGTTCAGCTCATTCGTCGTTACGGAAAATAGGCATGCTTTCCAGGTATAACAGTCTAAACCCAAATCTTTCACCAAAATCACCGAAATGTGAGTATATCAGAAAACTGTGATTTTTCCTAAAATTTTCAACATCAGATAAGATATTTCAATCTCAGATAGCATGAGAAAAGTACATCTCTATTCCTACATGTCAATGTGCAAGTCATGAATGTCACAATACTGTGTAGCATGAGAAAATGCATCTCTATGCATGTATGCCAAATATACATGTCAATGCAATGCATCACAGTGATGAACTCATGTACTCATACTCTCATAGCACTCAATCTCATTGTCTCACACTCCCCTCATCATGCTCAATCCCTCAGCACACTCAGTCACTCAGCACTGTACGGTACCTGGTGCGGCTCACAGCCGGATCCCATCATGAATCGATAAAACCTATGCTCACTTCTGGTATGTCAGACTCCGGAGGGACGGATCTTTCCCAAGCGCTAATATAAGCCATCATGGCTTGCTGTGATGTGCAACCCAATCCCATCAATAATACATATAAAGCCCATAGGGCCTGCTACGGCGTGCAGCCCGATCCATATAATAATAACACATATAATGACAATTTGCCCTGCTACCACGTGCAGCCCAATCCCATCAAAAATAATAATATATATAAAACCAATATGGCCTACTGCGGTGTGCAGCACGATACCATCAATCTCACTTATAATCTGGCCCTTAGGCCCTAACTCAGTCATCAATCTCTCCAGTTTCTCGAGCTTACAATTCTCGTGCCAATCAACCCAAAAAATGATAACATGATGTGACAACAAATGATGACAGAGACTAAGATATGATATGCAAATGAATGAATATGATTGAGTATGTGATTGCAATTAAACAAATAACTCAACAGAAATGACCTCAATGAGTCCCAACCGAATAAGCATATAGCCTAAACATGGTTTCTAACATGGATCACACTTAATTACTCTAGCACGTAGAAATTTCATGGGTAAAACAAGATTAGTTAGATACACAGTACCACAGAATCAACCGAGTCACAATTCACACGGTGCAGGACCACATGCCCGTCACCTAGCATGTGCGTCACCACAACACCAAACACATAACACGTATATTCATGGGTTCATAACCTTATCACCAATTTTAGAAGTGTTACCTTGAACAAGTCGAATCCAATACCGAGCAAGCCAAATGTTGCTCCAAAAACTCCATCCTACGTGTACCGACCTTCGAACTGCTCGAAACTAGCCAAAAGCAACTCAAGAACACGTGCGGAACAGTAAACACTTCTACCCAGTCCTTTCAGAATAGTAGATGCTTCTGCGGTGTCGTTTTTGCGTCCAAGAACACGCTTCTGTGAAGAACCACTAGAATCTCGCCTATCGCACCTGCGAAAAAATTACCGCTTCTGTGACATCGCAAGTGCAATGCAAAATGCGCATCTGAGCATAAGTCTGCTCCTGCGCCTCAACCATCGCTTATATGATAACGAAGATACAGCCCAAAACCTTGCATCTCCGATGCTCCCAAACACATCCCTTCTCCGCTCCTGCGACCACTAGTCCACACCTGGGGGATCGCATCTGGGGCCATCCCTCCACAGATGCGGACACACTAGAACCAGCAGCCTCATCCAATGCCGCAAAGCCCAAAATGATCCGAAACCACGTCTATAACTCATACGAGCCCCTTGGGACCCCATCCAAATATACCAACATGTCCCATAACATAATACGAACTTACTCGAGGCCTCAAATCATGCATAACAACATCAAAACCATGACTCATCCCCCAAGTCGAACTTAATGAACTTTGAATCTTTCAACTTCCAAAACTCGTGTCGAACCTTATCAAATCAACTCAGAATGAACTCAAATTTTGCACACAAGTCAAAAATGACATAAGGAAGCTATTCAAATCCCCGGAACCACAATCTGAACCCGATACCATCAAAGTCAACTCTCGAACAAACTTATGAACATCCTAAACCTTCAAATTTTCAACTTTCGCCAAATAGTGCCGAAACCTTCCAGAAATATCCAATTCCAAATCCGGGCATACGCCCAAGTCCGAAATCACCATCCAGACCTAGCGGAACCATCAAAACACCGATCCGGGGTCGAATACACAAAGTCAAACTTGGTCAACTCTTTCAACTTAAAGCTTCAACAATGAAATTCATTCTTCAAAACTAATTCTGAATCTCCCGAAAACCAAAATAGACGATACATGCAAGTCGTAATACATCATACGGAGCTACCCGTGCCCTCAAACCACCGAGGTAAGTGCAAATGCTCGAAACAACCGGTCGGGTCACCTTACCATGCACATACCCGGGGATGATCCCACGTCAACCCAATTCCGTATAAGCCTGACAACACAACATTACTGAAGATCCTTAATTCAACCTTAGCCCATAAACCTTGTGTAAGGCCCCATTTCATTTCCTAATGATATAAGATTTTATAGTGCGCTAGCAGTATTTGAGAATAGCGTGTTCGAGTATTAAAGGAGACCCATGGGATAGAACCACATTATTTTGAAATGAAATATATGTTTCAGGTGTGTTGGAACATACCAAGGAGTTTTTTGAATGGCAAGAATTTGTGCAAAATAAGTTGGATACATTAAGTGAAAAGGATGTCTCAATTCGCATAAGATCCCACTTCAAACGCATGCTGCTATCAAACTATAACGACTTAGGAGGTCTACTATCAAATTAAATCCCTTTGAATCTAGTTTCCAGCGCATCAAACCGTTCGTCATTTGGACACTCTTACAAGAAGTAATGACCAAATTTCCAAAGGCTGGCAGAACATTATTTTGCGGTCAATTCTGCAACCGCAGAATCATTATGCAAACTGCAAAACTGGTCTGCGGACCGCAGAATGGCCGCAGACCGGTCCAGTGTAGCCCATTTCTAGATATCAGTTTTGCGATCCATTTTGCGAGCCGCATACCTGTTCTGCGGTTAGTTCTGCAACCGCAGACCTGAGTTCGGAGGGTCCATTTTCCTATTTTTATAATCCGACCCCATTCTGATAAATAACCTTTGGGGCTTATTTTTGGGTGATTATCTAATGATTTTAGAGAGAAGTAAGAGTGTTCTAGAGAGAGGAATAAGCTCAAGTGCTTTGTTCATCAAGATCTTGTCCAAGCTTTGAAATCCAACAAGGAAATCTCACAAGATCTTCACTAAAGAGGTAAGGTTCTAACCCTAGTATTCAATTTCGAGTTTGGGGTAAACGATGGGTGATTGGAAGTAAGATTCTTTGATGTGAGAGTATTATGTATACATGTATGTACCAATAAGATTTGTGGGAAGATTATTGAGCTCAAATGGGTGAAGATTGGGTTGCAGAAGGAAGGAAATCTTGTAGAAGAACCTTGTAGTCAAGTCCGCACACCTAGTGTTTGATAAAATGCTCAAATGAGTTGAAACCGTGAATAACTTCCTAATTTATGTTCAATTGTGTTATGTCTCAAAATAGATTGGGATTGCTAGGATTTTCGGAACGTTGTAGTGATTTAAGGAAAACTCAAAGCAAGGTATGTTGGCTAAACTTCTCTCCCAGAGTTGAATCCCATGATGTTGTTGTAAGTCCCAAGTTACTTTTTACAAATTAATTATTTCGAATAAGCCTTGTGTCCAAAAGATATATGCTCAATATGTATTCCAAATGTTCCTATTATGTTATGTGCTATTTGAAAATGTGTTCGAAGCATGGGATGCATATCTAATTGATATAACACCAAGTCATAGCCCAAATGAAATGGAAAGATGTGAAAGAAGCATGAAATAGAGAAATGTGACCATCGTGCCAAGAATGAGAATTACATTTGTGGCCAATATGATAACCGTGACTAGTACTACTAAGTGGTAATATGCACATGAAATGTGGTCATTGCCAAAACGAGAATCATGAGCTTAGCTAGTGACCAAGACGACAAAGAGGTATATAATGAGGTGTGAAAGAGACGTCCTATGCTAAATGATGATGAACCTTAAGGAAAGAAATTGGGTCTATGTACCATTGAAATCTACTTAATGATTGGTCATGCATGTGTTAATGTAATGAGCTATGTTTCTCTATGATGAGCATGAACATGAAGTGTTCCAATGATCCGGGAGCTTACGACCTTAAAAGTAGCGTTAGTCATGTCGCTTGAGTTTATATATAGTTATGTGCATAACGATGTGTTATGAACCCTATGGACGGTCTATGAAATGCATCGGAGTATTGTGTTATGAATCCTATGTACGATCTATGAAACGCATAGGCATATTGTGTATGGACTCCTATGGACGGTCAATGAAACGCATAGGCATATAGTGTATGGAACCCTATGGGCGGTCTATGAAACGCATAAGTATATTGTGTATGAAATCCTATGGACGGTCTATGAAACGCATAGACATATTGTGTATGGAATCCTATGGACAGTCTATGAAATGCATAGGTATATTGTGGATGGAATCCTATGGACGGTCTATGAAACGCCTAGGTATATTGTGTATGGAATCTTATGGGCAGTCTATGAAACGCATAGGTGTATCGTGTATGAAATGTATAGGTGTACTATTTGAATAAATACTATGGACGGTCTATGAGGCGCATAGCTGTATAATATGACATGTGAACACTAAGAATGGTCTATGAAATGTATGGTCATAAAATTAGAGAGGGATATGGACGATTTAGTGAGATGCATTATTAACGCAGACAATAGGTGCCACTTCCATTGGTATGGTTTGTACATGTTTTTCCAATTACATTATAGTACGTATTCCACTTATAGTTCACATGGCTCAGTTGATTCTAAAAGAGGTTTAAGATGATGTAAGTATAACAAGTCTTGAAATTTGAATCTATGGGACGTTTCGTAGTTCCTTGATGTCCATTATTTGCCTCTTATTGAGTTACCGTATTTTAATATGTTGTTCTGTTTGCCTTACATACGAGTACTATTCCATATATAGTTACTTCCCTTTTCCCAAGGGTACTGCATCTTTTAATCAATGCAGGTGGTTCAAAAGCAGGCGGCATCGATCAGTAATAGAAGTATATCCTCCTCTCAGCTACTTGGTGAGCCCCATTTCATATCGGGGTCATGTACCTTTTGTTTTCTGATATATTGTGTTTTGAGGTACGCCGGGGCCTTGTTGCCGGCACTATCATAGTAGCTCTTTGTATCCATTAGAGGCTCTGTAGATATGGTGTTGGTTGTATTGGTACTGGGAAAGTCAAGATATTAATGTTGTATGTTAGTCACATATTTACCATTGAAATCTACTTAATGATTGGTCATGTCTGTGTTAATGTAATGAGCTATGTTTCTCCATGATGAGCATGAACATGAAGTGTTCCAATGATCCGGGTACTTACGACCTTAAAAGTAGCGTTAATCATGTCGCTTGAGTTTATATATAGTTATGTGCATAACAATGTGTTATGAACCCTATGGACGGTCTATGAAATGCATCGGAGTATTGTGTTATGAATCCTATGGACGATCTATGAAACACATAGACATATTGTGTATGGACTACTATGGACGGTCTATGAAACGCATAGGCATATTGTGTACGGAATCCTATGGGCGGTCTATGAAACGCATAGGTATATTGTGTATGGAATCCTATGGACGGTCTGTGAAGTATATTGTGCATAGAATCCTATGGACGGTCTATGAAACGCATTGGCATATTGTGTATGGAATCCTATGGACGGTCTATGAAACGCATAGGTATATTGTGTATGGAATCTTATGGGCAGTCTACGAAACGCATAGGTGTATCGTGTATGAAATGTATAGGTGTACTGTTTGAATAAATACTATGGACGGTCTATGAGGCGCATAGGTGTATAATATGACATGTGAACACTAAGAATGGTCTATGAAATGTATGGTCATAAAATTAGAGAGGGATATGGACAATTTAGTGAGACGCATTACTAACGCAGACAATAGGTGCCACTTTAATTGGCATGGTTTGTATATGTTGTTCCAATTACATTATATTACGTATTCCACGTATAGTTCACATGGCTCAGTTGATTCTAAAAGAGGTTTAAGATGATGTAAGTATAATAAGTCTTGAAATTTGAATCTATGGGATGTTTCGTAGTTCCTTGATGTCCATTATTTTGCCTCTTATTGAGTTACCGTATTTTCATATGTTGTTTTGTCTGCCTTACATACGAATACTATTCCACATGTACTCACATCCCTTTTGCCGGGGGTGCTGCATCTTTTAATGGAGGTAGGTGGTTCCACAGTAGGTGGCATCGATCAGTGATAGCAATATATCCTCCTCTCTGCTACTTAGTGAGCCCCATTTCATATCGAGGTCATGTACCTTTTCTTTTCTCATGTATTGTGTTTTTTGGTATAGCCGGGTCTTTATTGCCGGCACTATCATAGTACTCCTTTGTATCCATTAGAGGCTCCGTAGACATGGTGCGGGTTGTATTGGTACTGGGAAAGTCAAGATAGTAATGTTGTATGTGAGGTGCGGAATTCATTTTGTAGTGACTATACTAATTAGGGAAGGCTTTTTTGTAGTATTCTTCTTTTAGTGGTATTAGTCTTCTTATTTCTTTAATGGTTTCATTAATAAATTCTAAATATTCTGTATCATGTGTTCTAAGGTAGTCTGATATATTATCTGTAAGTAATTTTACTAATAAATCTTGTGTTCTCATAGTTTTTATCCAGTATTCTAGATTCGTAATTTATATTCATTAATCTAAATATATATCTAGGTCATATAAGTCTATGTTATTAGCTATATACCATTGTTGATTTATTAGCTGCATCGTTTCGGTATATTCTATTATTTCTTCCATAATTAATAGGTCAAATATTTTTTCTTTAACATCATTATTAAGTTTTCTAAGTAGATATAGTACTAGTATCTTATATTGTTGATTGCTATCTAACAAATAAGTATTTATCATATTTATCATATTCTAAACAATTTTATTCCCTTTAATCTCTATATATGTTATTCTAATTTAATCATCTTATACTAAAGTTATTCTAAACATTTCGCTTAGTCACTACCATATTTTTTCGGCTTCAATCATCTACCCTAGCGGCGCCTCAACACTGTGTACTCCCCTTAACACGGCTTCCTTGCCTTTTCTGGTTTCCACCATAGGATGGCATAGCCTGGGCTTGACTACTCTCAGCCTACTAACTCATATGGCAAACTTACTAAAAATGTTCAGCAAAACAATACTATAACATGATTAAACTAGTATAACATTTAAGAGATTATCAGGAATATATGAGTTTAGCTATTCATGATGATAAATAACATACCTCTGTAGGTAGATTGTTTGGTGAAGTAGTTGAAGTAGTCTCTGATAAATGCTCCATGTATGAATTAGTTTTATTTCTAAGTATATGTTTTTACAAAGTAGAGAGAGGTTAGAGAGAGGTTAGAGCAAATTGCCCGTTTGCCCGTGTCCTCTTCCTTCTCTTCCTCCTTCTATTTATATACAAAAAATACTAACTAAAAAAGTCCTAAGTGCCCTTATACTTTACAGATGGGCGGTTCTAATT
>MCJB01039353.1:0-58676 GCA_002018475.1 Nicotiana obtusifolia | reverse complement strand
GCTTTATGGGTTGCTTAAAGACTTGGGAGTTGGTCAGAAACAACTTGAGGTATATTCTGACAGTCAGAGTGCTATTCATTTAGCAAAAAAATCAAGTCTTTCATGCACGGACGAAGCACATTGACGTTCGCTATCATTTTGTGCGGGAGATTCTCGAAGAAGAGGAGATACTTCTCCAGAAGATTCACACTACGGAGAATCCTGCAGATATGCTCACCAAGGTGGTTCCAAGGGCCAAGTTCGAACACTGTTTGGACTTGGTAATGTCTTGCACATTTGAAGTTTGGCGCCCGGAGGCGCAAATTTGAAGCACCACGAAACTGTTTTTTTTTTTGTTATGTTTGTTTGAGAAGATTTGTATTGGTGGGATTTTGAAATTAAGCCAAGGTGGAGATTTGTTGACTTTTTTGGCTAAATTTCCTAGTCCCACATCGGTTAACAACCTTTTGGGAAGGAGGTTTGGAGTTATAAATTAACTCCTCCTCCTTCAATATTTGTATCCCAACAAACTCTCTTCTCCCACATTAATAAAAAGCGGGCTGTTTGAGCGGTGCTCGGAGACTAGGCTAAATTGGCCGAACTCCGTTAACAAATTTTCGGGTGTGTTCTTTCTTTGTCTCTTTTATTATTCCGCTTTATTTCTTTTCTGTTGTAGTATAATATTCAATATTATTTGTCGGGTATTTGTATTAGTGTTCTGTCTAGTTCATTTGTTTTTGAACTAGTTCATTTCACTAGTTGTGTTGTCGTAGTGGGAAAATTACCCGATTTTCCCAACACCCGATACGAGCATGAATTTATGGAGAAAGTTTAGAGAAAGATAAAACTAAATTTATTGCTTCAATTTACTTCATTGTCAACGTTTTTACACTTCATATAAGAGCAAGAAGGATATCTTTTTGGAGTGTCCAAACTGTCCCACATCAGCAGAAGCTAATAAGTAGACAGCGAAGAGTTTCTATACAAACGAAGGCCCGACTCCGTAATAAAGCATACCTTTCTCGGCCTTTTGGCTAAGATCAAGTGTAGTATCTGTTCTTATCAGTTTAATATCTGATATGTGGGCTATCGGTCCACACGATATTAACTTAATTTTTTAAGGGGAAAGTCCATTAGGGTAGCTTGCTATCCGGGCCTTTGCGCGTCGTTTTGGCGTTGCACTACAGCCATAGTCTGGCGCACTCCACCAAATCAAGTCCAATATTTTTGAATAAGCCTAAGCGTATTTCGGCCCATTTCTGTCTAAATTTTTTAAGTAGGACAACAAATATTATGCGTATGATAAATTCCAAGCGCAAATTAAGACTTGATGCACTTGAGATTTCATTTGGTGTTTTGTTCATTACGTAGTATTTTATGTCTATGATCAAAATGAGCGCAAGGACATTCCTATTTTTGTTGGTCGAATTAAAAGTGAAAGAAAAGATTTAGAAGATTAGAGAAAGTTCAATTTTTTGATTATTCATGGGAAGCTATGTTATGTTTTCAGGATTTAGGGTAGGTTCAAACTTACCTGTTACCTTCAATCTGTCCTCGAACTCTTAGAAGTTGGGTTAATGTGGTTGAAAGAATAACTTAAACACCAAGCAGATCGATATTTTTTCTAAGAGAAATATTAATGAAAAAGATTACTTACATAAATACAGTATGACAATTATACAACGAATGTGTGGATTATACAACATATCGTTCTATCTGCCATCAGTCAAATTCACCTGAGTATCTGCTTCCTAGAACTCAAAACTGTGCTTAACTATACAGACAGGAAATTACAAAGCTCAGGATTTGTGGATCCTTTTCCAATAACAGAAGACTGCTAGTAATTCTTAACTTTGATGTAATCAATACTACTTGCGGCCACCACCAAATATACCCATCATATCTTTTGGAGGAACGCATATGCTTTATGAAGTTCCGTAAACCACCCCCACCTCTTATTTGATTTAGTCCCTTCATTAAAGATTTGTTCTTGCGAGTATTTGCAAGTCGCTTGTATTCTTCCAGCAACTCCATTACCTCATCCACTCGACGGCCAGCACCCGTAGCTATCCGCATAATCCGAGATTGATTCATAAGCTTTGGATTGGAACTATCCAATTCTGCAATTATACTACAGTATCTTTAAACATAAACAACAACAATAACAAACTCAGTATAATCCTACAAAATGGGCCTGGGAGGTTAGTGTGCATGTAGACCTTACCCTTACCTTGAAAGTTTGAGAGTCCGATAAGACCCGGCCCAAGGAATATATATATAAGAAAAGATCATACTGAATTCTAAAACTAAATAAGGTTAAATAAATTAGCTTAAAGAAAACCTCATTGAATTTTAGCTCACTTGCCTTCGTTGGTCATTGAGTCCATCAATGTCAGATATCCATTAAATTTTGCCCGGGTTTCCTTTTCATTACCTTTTGGTACAAAATCTGCACCGAATAGCATTGAGAGGAGGCCCTATACCAAAGAAAAGAAATATCAACAATGGATAAAACAAAGGGAAAAGGGCCAAATATACCCCTTTACTTTTATATATTGTCTTCATTTAACCTCCGTTATATTATCAGGCCAAATTTACTTCTACCTTTATACTATTGGGCCAATTTTACCACTTCAATCAGCAAACTTTTAAAAATTTTGTTAAGTAATTCAAAATCTCCTAAATTCATTTTATTTAAATCACTTGTTATTTTTCTTGGTCTACTATTTTAATTTCAAAAATTACTATTGATGTGAATGCTAAAGTTACTAGACTATACAGATTATTCATAATTTTTTTTATTACCAATGCACCCATTTCTCTTTTTGTAATAAATAAAATTGGTTTAAAATTTTATTTATTTTTCAATCATATACATACAATAGAATTTAGTGGGTCTATTTATTGTGTATTATATGCAGCTGATCATTATCTATCTACATGTATATTCAAATATATTCTGTCATTGACTGGTTAGTATAGAGTTCGATCGACTAACTTAAGAGTACAAAATATGTAGGCATTTAATTAAAGCAAAGTTAAATTAGACAATGTAAAGTCTCCGAGGAACTTCAACTTCAATCACTAATAAGTCTCCATAAATTTAGTGCAACGAATTCATTAAAATTGGGATGTTGTAAATACTTTTAGAATTTAGAAAAGCTACATCATTTAGATTTTTCAATTTAATATACTTTATTTATTCAGTTGTATTATTTAATATATTTTTTTTCTCAATTTCAGAAAGCAGGTAAATGTAAATTATTTCAAAAATAGTGGAGCAAGAAGAACAACAAGTGATTTAAATAAAAAAAGTTTGGGAGATTTTGGATTACTTAATAGATCAAAGAGTATTTTTAAAAGTTTGCTGATTGTAGGGGTAAATTTGGCCCGATAATATAACGGTAGGGATAAATTTGACCCGATAGTATAACGGAAATTAAATATAAATAATATATGAAAGTAAAGGGGCATATTTAACCCTTTTTCCTAAAACAAATGATACCATGTCAATTCAAAAGGAAAAAAAGCATGCAGGAGCAAATCTGGGTAAGAGGTTCACATAGGGTAGGTAGGTAGTCAGCAAGAGACAAGTGTTGGCAAAACTTCCAATTAAACTAAGACTCCTTTTGGAATCAAGTGCAGTTAAGAACTTTATCCACGAAAGGTTATTTACGCAAACGATTTATCATGAGCTGTAACCGCTCTCTCTTCCATTTTAAATGACGTATATTACTATTATAGGAGTCTTGGAGCAATAACAAAGTTATTTTCGTGTGATCTATAAGTCACTAGTTCGAGCCGTGTGAGCAGCCACTAATGCTTGTATTAGGGTAGGCTATCTACATTACACTCCTTGAGATACGACCCTTCCCTGAACCCTACGTGAACACGGAATGCCTCTTGCACCGGGCTGTCCTTTTTTTTTTTTTTTTTCTATTCTTTAATACTCTTAATTCTATAAGAATTTTGACCTAGAGTACATTTTTTTGTTTTAAAAGAGTAGTGACCTTGAGTACATTAATTGCCTAGTTGAAGTTTAATTCGGATGCATTCTATCAACCCAAAAAACAACTACATTAACAACCTGCCCCATTTGAGCAGACATGGCCTGGAATTGTAAGGTTATAAAATAGCACTACATGTTTGGTAATATTTACTATCAGAAGGAAAACTTAGGTCTAAAACTATAGGATGGGAACTTACGCACTAAGCGCACCACCTCCTTTTGCATGTCCATCCATCTTAGTAACTATCACAGCTCCAACTGCAACACTTTGCTAAAATGATAGAGCTTGATCAAAGGCGGCTTGACCAATACTACTATCCATAACAAATATCACAAGATCTGGTTTCTGGCAAATGAAATTGTAAGATGAGCATTTCATTCAAGGTAACAATATACTGGAGGATATAATCATAACGTTGAAAGATAAGAAAAATCAGCAAAATCAGCATTTCACATTCAAAAGAACAATTTACTAAAGAATTGTAGAACATACTATCGCTTCAGATACTTGTCGCATCTCTTCAAAAAGAGCAGCTTCTTGTCTGTGGCGACCACTAGTGTCAACTATTATTAGATCACACTTTTCCTTTTTCAATGTTTCTACTCCGTCGACTGCTACTTTCACAGGGTCTGACTCAGCATAGCTGTTGCAGAAAGCTTCATTCAATTAAATAGATGGCTTCTTGTGTTGATTAAAACAATAAATGGAAGTTCAAATGACCTAAATTCAACAATTAGAAGTTTGGACCTGGTCAGAAAAACATGCAACAACGATTACTTTTTTGTTTCTTTTGAAAAAGTGCCACTATAGCTAATTACTGAACCCATGCAAGAAAATAAATTAGGATTTACTTCTTTTCTTTCCCATCATGTCGTAATGGGGGGATGGGTTGAATACAGCAGGCAAAAAAGTTCAAAGAACTGTGAGAAATCATTGATTTCTCATTAGGAGAGAAGGAAGAGCTGTCGAGCAAAGTAATTCAAGGACATTCCAGTTGAAGCGGGCAATCTATATACATACAGACATATCAGCCATTTTCTGCTGCTACAAATTAAGGGAAAAAAAGAGCAAAGGTTTTCTTTAGTCTAAATACAGGCAATGCTCTGCAAATTAAAAGAAGCAATCCGATAAGCAGATCATCAACTGTAAATTATGTCTTTCTCTTAGTTCTATTTTAACATTCATGATTACATACAGTAAATGACCGTTTTTAGCTTTCAACTTTAATCTCTTAAAAGTATTGGCAAAGTCCATATACTTTTCTCCATAAGTTAGAAGATGTTGCTCAGACTTCAGCCTCCAATTACCTTATCAAAAAGTACTTTAAATTTGTGATTCTTATGCACCTATGACATCATTTAGACGTTTGGACATTAAATTAATTAAAGAAAAATGGAGAATCTCAGCTTCGTCTCAATGAAAGAAGGAGCAGGAAACGTCATCAGGATCATCATCAGATTTTAGCTGCATCAAATTTCTTTAAAAAAATTGAAAGAAGATGACACTTAATAGATTGGGAAGAGGATATGCCTTCCATAAAAAGGTATTTTAGCTTTTGTAGCATTCTGCTTCAATTGATCGAATGCTCCGGCTCTGAATGTGTCGGCACACACTAAAGCTGGGTTCCAACCCTTTTGCTTGTGGTAGTAAGCATATTTTGTACAAGTAGTTGTTTTTCCAGATCCTGTGGTAAGCCAAAAGAGAATATATTACTCCAATCTATCTTTACCCAGTGGAAAAGAAAAAGGGATGGGGTCTGCATTATGTATAATTACAAAAAAAATCCCATTGCAACTCACCTTGCAAACCGACTAACATGACAGCACTGGTTTTCCCCATTTTTGCTGTAAAAGAAGGCCTCCCGGGATCCAATATCTTGCAGAGTTAATTAAATACAGCCTACATAGATGAACAAACCGCTTCAAGTTTAAAAAGGAATGTGGTAAGGGTGGAATTGAAATGATTTACTTTTGATAACTATTTCGCGTGACAAATCAGGGAAATGCCAACTAGAGACTTGGGTACAACAACAACAACAGAGCCGGTATATTGCCGGTGGGGTCTGGGGAGTAGGTGTGTACGCAGATCCTTACCCTACCTAGCGTAGGTAGAGAGTTAGACTCGGGTATTACCAAAAAAAAAAAAAAAAGGAAAGAAAGTATGAAAAGAGATCATGTGACAAGACTCCCAAATAAGTTATTCTACACTAAAAGGAAGAACAACAGCCGTCTAGGTCCTCAATCTGTATAAAATTGACATAAGACTACAAGTTTTTTCATCAAAATCAAACAAGGATATAATGTCACACGAAAGTTGATCCTAATTTTCATTCTACAGACCTCCATATATACATCACCGGAGGAAAGTCCATGATAAGATAACCACTCAAAAACTTACCAACTCAAGACATTCTTTTCGATCACACGAAAGCGGCAATGTAGACTTCCAAATTAGTTATTTTACACTAAAGAAAGAACCACAGCTGTGTAGGTCCTCAACCTGGATAAAACTTAACATAAGTCTACAAGGTTTGCCTTTCAAAATCAAACAAGGATGTAATGTCACAAGAAATTTCATCCTAACTTTAATTTTAGAGGACTTTCCTCCTATAACAAGTGCACTCTCTGTATATATGCACTAACACATCACCCGAGAAAAATCCATGATAAGGTCATATAAGACATTTTAATAAGTTCATCTCTTTGCTTTACCTCAATATCAATAGGCTTAAATGGATATCTACCAAATTCCAAAGTGAACGAAGAGTAATATAATTAGTACGAACACGCATATATGCAAAGTTCAGTTTTGGTCTATTGAATAGTGCAAACCATTTTTTTGGTATAACCCTAACCCACTTCCTCGACTAATCCAGATTCGTTCCGCATAGGGCCTATTAAAGGGGAAAACACTTCCTACCAAAAATTTTTCCCATTCCAGGCTTGAACCCCAGCCCACTGGTCAAAGGTGAAGGGACCCATCCATCCAACTCCATCTCTTGGTGGTGCAAACCATCATTTTTGTGAGAAGGACATTATATTTGTTTATTTTGGTATCATTAAAATTTGTTAACCGTCTCATCTGAAATGTTAATGCTCTAATTTATTTTATGTTTGCAAGTAACCAAAAACTTCTACAATCTGCATGCTCCATTATCCGCATCAGAAATATGTGATATGCAAATCAAATAGAAATATGCAAACCTGTTGGATGATCTTGCGCTTGTAGTGGCCAGCGGGGAGATCACCAAAACTGACGATGTTCTTAATATTTGTGGTCATATCACGAACTAGCTGAAATTGAACATCGGCTTGGAGAAGAGCACGGTTTATTTCATTGAGGCAATCGCAGAGGACCTTCTCATCAACAACTGTAGCATTGCGCATCTGCTGCAGAGCACGTAATATGCTCCTACCTAATTCAGCTAACACCATCTTCAACTTGATGAAGAAGAAAAAGATTGATCAATTGATTAGAACAGAGGATTTATAAGGAAGTTTCTTCGTGATCACGAATTGAATACGGTTACAGTAATGGTTTACGAAAAATTGCCACATGCAAGTTCTTTATAAATTGACGTGAGGAGTCCAACTGAAATTGGAATAAGGGGATGATCGAATCCGTTTGGCCATACAAAATTTTCAATTTTTTTCCTTAGATGTTTTTTCACTTTTTCCCCGAACCATCAAATTCCAAATCCAACTTGAAGTTCAATTCTGGAATTTTTCGGAATTTAAAAAATTCTAAGAAGCTATTTTCCATAATTTTCACTTCAAATCACTCACAAAAATTCAAAAATAACTCCAAATTATATTGATGTTCATACACAACTCCAATTTTCAAATACCATTTCAACTTGAAATCTTTCGCTTTTTTGCAAAATTTCACAATTCTTATGTCCAAACGCCCACCTAATATCTTCGCGACGACAATGTTATTCTTACGATCTAAGTTATATGAACAATGGTACAAAAATTCATTCGCATTAAACAATTACGGTATTGTTGGAAAAATTACCTTAGAAAAAAATCATAACATGTTTTCTTTCTTTCTTCTTTCCTAAACTCTATATCAATCAAACTTTGGCATAATTTGGGAAGGAGAGAGTATTCAAATCAATAAAAAATCTTTTTTACCAGGTAGCGTGTACTCCCTCCGTCTCAAACTATTTGTTGTGTTTCTTTTTTGTACGCCCCTTAAGAAAATATTAAATAGGAGTAGTCTTTGACAATCCTTGTTTATGTCTTAAGATACAATCTATTCATTTAATATTTATTCAGGTATTTGTAGTCTTCAAGAGCAATTAATATTAAAGATAAAATAGAAAAAAAATAATTAATTTAGTCTTGTATTTCTAAAATGACAAATATTATATTTGTTCTAATACAACCAAGGCGAAATACATGAAAATAAAATATTTTTACTAAGATTCAAACTCAAGACATTCACTAGCTAAGTAGGCACTCTAACCAATTAAGCTATGAGAGCTTGTTGCTCTCATGTTTTCAGTTTAAAACAATTAATCTCTTGTTTCATAAATTTGCCATAAAATATAGCTACGAATGATAAATTTGCTGGAAGTATAGCTACGAATTTTGATGTGCAACTGCTTATTGACCCGCTCATTGTTGACTCAACCCATCTTAATCCAGCCCATCTCAGTCTACCTAATTTAGGCCAAATTTGAACCCAAATTAATCCATGAGCAATTTCGCTAAAATATTTTTGAAATAATTCTTTTTTATTTGATATGTTATATATGACCACAAAAAAAAGAAAAAAAAAATCCTTTTTGGTAATTTAACAATTCATAAGAAAACAATATACATTAATTAAAGCTTGGTAAAAATTAGACGGATTGACTATAACTCAAATTTTAGCGCATCTTTACCTAGCCATCTCAACCCAAGTAACTTTTGACCCTCATATTGACCCGTCCAAACTAAATCCAACCCAATAGATTACTGGGTTAAGTGCACCGATAACAACTATTAAGACCGTTGCTTAAAAAATAATCTTGAATGCACAATTTATCGACCTGGAACTGAAAGAGGGGGGAAAATTCAGGAGTACGATGAAGAGGTAAAACTTTTACCCTTTTGACAAACTGATTTCAAGTTTTGGATGACTAAAACCGAGAGCGATCCAAAGCTTGGCAGGTGTAATAGCACTACTCCTTTGCACGCTCCCAGTGTCACCAAGAATGCAGTCTCTCCAGACGGGGTTAAAACAATTACAGACGTAGTAATATACTTATAATTCATATTATTACATAAAATCGTACAGAGGACTGATGCTATTCATAATGAATGAAGAGGTTATGAGATGATTGAATTTGACAAGAAAAAAGTGACGCATTTGAACAATAAAACAACTTTGTTACATCATTCAAGACAACTCCTTCTTAGGCCTTACTATCTGGATGATGCCCCGTACATGCTACTGTGTGAGATCATCAGCCGGCTCAACTCAACATAACCTTATAACTCAAGAGGCTACCATCAGATAAAATACAAATTTATTCAGACATCCTATATCGCAGCTAACAAGATGTCAACCGGATTGCTCTCTTTCTAGGTTCCATCTCCTTAGTTTGAAAACATCTCAATATTAGAAGACGTCTGGACGGAAGCGTCCAGGGATAGAGTTGCATTGCTGAGCCTGCTGCAAATGCATTTTCATAGCATAATTGTTGACCTGCAATGATGACTATGAAATCAGGAAGTCTAAGACTGGAGAAACCTGAATACATCTATATATGAAGCAGGATGATAGTTACTATGTATTACACTAGGCTATCCGCATGCACTGCGAGCAAACTTGCATCAACGGTACAATACAGGAGTAAATAAAATTAAAATCTGATGTCTCGCTATGGTTGTAAATGAAACACATCTCCATGTATAGTGCGTTAAAGCAAGAAAATTAATATATGAAGATCCAGCTTTTACCTCAAGAGTTCTCAATTCCTCTTGATATTGAACAATCAACCGCTTCAGATGCTGTATTTCCTCATTCCTAACATCGTACTCCTTTTGACGTTCATGTTGGATTGCCACTGCACGTTTGAGAATGGCATTGTCTCGAAGAATCATTTCTATTTGCTCCTTCAGCATCATATTTTCCTGGAAATATCAGGCATGGTGAACATCAGAATATGATAGGCAAAAGTCATTAAACTAGAATGTCGAAAAGGTAAATTTGCAAACATGAGTATCTGCGAGCTCATGAAATAAAGCAAAGAGAATGCATTGGAGAGCCAACAATATGGGCATTCCCAAAACAGTTTTCTAGCATAACTTTTCTGAGCATAATAAGTAAATGCAACAGAAAAGTATGTGAATATCGCCAGCGCAGTTGCTAGAAGTGAAATATCATCCCACAACTCCTTGGCAGGAAATTTGTCGTCTGGCAAAATCAGCAAACTACAACATACACAAATATATGACACCAACCTTTTGAAAATTTTGAGCTGCTTCTGCACTACCTGCACTAATAGATTTCTCTAAGCTCTCCAACACTCTTGTTGCGCGAGCCCTAGCATCATCTATGCTTGTAGCACTCATCATTTCCCTTACAAGCAGCTCCACCCATTCTGCACCATCAGCCGGAAGATCATTTAGGACAGAAGTAATGGGCTCTGTACCTGCAAATTTTTTTCCTGATGAAGTAAGATGTTGCATTAAAGGCATCAAGAAGATGCAAAAAGTACAAGAAAGAAGTTCAGTTTGCTCCTAATACAAAACATTTCTAGGTCAGAGCTTGGAGCTAAACCAAAAGGAAAAAACTGGCTTTTAAGCCATAGTGAGAGAGCTAATAAAATCTAACAGGGAAATTACGTCATTTACAAGGGCTAGATTCCTTACCTCTACAATTTATGAAAATCTGGACTAGGCTAATCAGGTTTTTGACTAATCTACTTCTAAGATATAACAACCATTCAGTTGATCCAATGAAGATTCACTAGAAATAAGAGAAATGGCATGGCATTTGTATATCAACAAGAACCTGTAATTCATCAGAGAGGACTGATGCCAAAGTTTTCAACTTAGAAGGTGCACCTGATATCACCCGAGTTGTGTGCACTTGAATACTAAATAGTTTCATTCCATTCTACACTAATTCCTACAGATTCAGATAAATATACGTGGGTCACAAGATTCGAATGAACTGCTAAGTGGACACATCTATGAGTTCCTCCAAAAGAACTAGTCACATGAACATATGTTGAAATTCCTTTGCACCATTGGATGCTTATCTTATAACATCAGACATATGGCTCTAACTGCGATGTTTCAGCAATACTTATAGTTACTTTCTAGGGTTTTCCTTTTGAATCTCATGCACAAGCCATTACAAAGTTTTTATTTATCCATGGTAAGCAATAAATAACAGTCTTATTTTGTATCCTAATTATAACTCCAATTTGTGTTATTTAGTTAATTTTTATACAACTCTTTTTTATATCAACGAGGTTCTATACCATAAAATAGCATGCTGGAGAAGTAGGTAACTAAAATGATTAGCAATCGTGGGAACAGACAGGGCCAGAAAATTCCGGAGAAAATGTCCATTTCAATGACCAGCAAACACCATAGAATCCACTGTCATGTCACTGAGAACTAAAGACTATTTAGGAGTACTTATGTTGATCCCGCAATCTCCCTTTGGCTGATGGAAGGGATGTAGTTGAACTTTTTCCATACAAATTTGCAACGCTATGCAATTAATAAGATAGCCAATACATTTGTGTACATATGTATTCACTCCAACATCACAAAATTAGGAATCATTTTGAGATGTATGGAGTAATAAACATGAAAAAAAACACATCTCCTTAATCAGCAAACTCAAAATATTGAACCATAATGTTTATACATACCACTGTCCATCTCTCCATCAGCTTCTGAAGCAGTAACTGAATTTCCTTCTGCATATCTAACATGAAGTCCATGCAGTCTCGTAATGGCAGCATCCAAATCATTGCCACATTCCTCCAAGGCTTTCTCAAGAAGCTGGACAGTAGATAATAGAACACTAAGTACCCAGAAACTTGTCAAACAAAAGCAACAGCAATGTATTCCACAGAAATACAGAACACATTAAAATGAATCTTTGCACCGTGTAAGTAAGTAATTGATTACAGCTTTTGAGATTCTTATAGTAGGAGACCACCCAGGATAAGGACAACCCGGTGCACAGAGCATCCGGCGTTCTGGGGAAGGGCCGCCCACCCAAGGGGGTGTAACGTAGGTAGCCCAGTCAGCATTACGTGGAGTTGAAAAGTTGAACGGTTTCATACAATTGAATGTACTTTAAAGGTTGTTTAGAAATTAAATAGTATCAAACACTTCGGAATGTCCCAAACTGAAATGAATTTTGTGTAGATAACGCGAGATGATGAAAATAACAATACGTTTTTGGTTCATCTCCAAAGTAGTTCATTGACAGGCTTGGACATTTGAGCTTAAAGAGCTGCAAACCAGCCCCCCCACCTGGCCCAAAAAGTAACTAAAAATGGTTTATCCTTTACTATCGCAGAGAAATACTTACAATAACCAAAAAAAATCAACTACCTGAATCTCAAACTAGTTAGAGCTGGTAGGACTAGTCATCTATAATATTCATCCCACTACATTCGGACCATTTCATTACGATACCAGAATATTTACTTATAATAACCAAATAAAAAACCAAAAAAAAAAAGAAGAAGAAAGAAGTAATTAGCAAATTCTACAATATTTCTCCAATTAACGAACATTTACAACAACAAATTTCTAGGAGGAACGCATACTTGACTGTTCATATCAGGAAACAAAGCTCTCAGCTGATCGATGACAGCCGCCTGCAGAGGCGGCGGCGACGAAGACGGTAATCGAATCGGAGAGGTGGAGGAACATCGGAGCTTCTTTGAAATAGGCGGCGATGCTGAAGTCGGCGACGGCGATTGTAAATCTTCGAAGAACGATCTCTTGCCGCAAACAATAGCAGACATTTTACATTCACACCTTCAAATGTTCAATCAAATAATAATTCAGCTGATTCTGATGTCGGCGGTTAAGGATTTAGAAATAGTTATATAGGGTTTTGAAGTTGCATACGACGTGAAATAGATAAGGGGAGAGGTATCTGAGATTCAAAGCTTTTCTTCTGCTGTAACCTTTTCCTTGTTTGCTTTGCTTTGTAGGTCCCTTTCTTTATAGTATTAAAAACTTTGGTAGGATGTTGATAGGGATGGACGGTTGGGAAGAGAATAGCAAACACGCGCCTGTTGTCGCGCTTCTGAATGTGATCGAATGCATTCATGGTGGCCTGGGGGGAGGTTTACCATAGCATGTTCGGATCTCTTCGGTTTTAAACTTTTTCTATTGGATAAGGGAAAGTGAAGAAATAATGTTTTAAGGAAAAACTGCAATTTTAGTCCCTCAGTTATTGCTTTATTTCGATTTTAGTTTCTGTAATATTCACTATAACACTTTTAACCTTCAATTAAATGAGTTTTAAACAAGAATTTGAATATTATATAGTCATTTTAATTTTTTATATCTTGATTACTTTCGCTTTTGAATTACAATATTCTAGTGACAGCATCATCCACTTTGAGGGGGCGAAAAGGAAACATACAATAATCATATCAAAGTTTAAGAAAATGGATGATATTTTCTTGATGTAATGTTTGGTCGATGGTAGTAGTATTACATAATAATTGCATTAAGTTATCTGAAAATTTATGTATTATTAAATAAGATTACGTATATAAGTAATATGAAAATTAAACTACTTAAAAATGAAAATACCCGTAAAATTTATATAACAATCATTTGATTAATTATCACATAATAATTTATTATTATTAATCAATGCATAATAATCTTTAAAGATCACACATTAATGAGTAGTTACGTTTTTAATAGTCGCGCCTTTCATGAGAGGGGGTAAACATTAGAAAAGATATGAGTGTATACGATCAAAAGTCGAGCTCGACTATAACTTGGTAGATTAAGCTTGGAACGTGGCGGTCAAGGATGAAGATCGACCTCGAGTCCCACCGAGCTAGAACCCGAGGTCAGAAAGCCTGCCTCCGAGGAATATTGAGTCCGGTGTCGACCTTAGCCTCGAACGAGCTCGGAGGAACATTGTTGAGATAACTAATAGAAGATCGAAATATCCGTGACCGGTTGCATATTGCTGCGGGAATCTCGGCACGTATCAGCAAGGAACCGGCAATCAACAAATCAAGAGATTTTTACCTTTTATAGAAATGTACCTAGAGTAGCACTCCTCTACTATATAAAGAGGGTCTAACAATTCATTCAACACATTGTAACACACATTCCAAAGCAATATATTGTTAATTCTAGTTCTTATTATCTGGTCATTTTGTCCGGCATCAGTAAAGGCATTTTTGGCTCGAGGGTGCTAACCTTCCAAGGCTAAGATTATTCAACTTGTGTGGTTTACATTTATTTTCTCATTGTATATTTCAATTTTAATTTGATTTCTCATTTTGTATCAAGTTAGATCACGTATCCTTAACACCATGTACAAATTCAATTGTTAACCAATTTTGAGGGGAAATAATTTGGCGTCCACTGTGGGGGCTAAGGATAATAGTGATTATTTGACAAAAATCTCCATAACACACACTACTTTACGCTTGCTCTTTGAAGTGTCTTTGATTCCAAGCTCAAACACAAAATTTCAAACTCTCAATCAGCACCCTTACATGTTGACAACGATTCTGGTCATCAAGGTGAAAATAACAATATAGCACCCGGTAACGAGGTACCACATGCTAATCCCTTTGGAATTCCGATCGTAGATCCGATTGATGCTAATTCACATGTGGCTGTCGATGCAAACTTGCCTACCGACCCTGAAAATAGTGTCTGTGGTGGAGCCTAATTGGCAACTCAAAACACACAAAACATTGAAGGGGACGAGATCAGTCTACGGGTGATCTTCGAAATGCTACAGGCTCGATAGGTGGTGATAGCTCAGTTACAGAACCAAAGCCGTGCACCGAGCAGGGTTGAGCCCCAACCACCCCGGGAAGTTGCCCGCTTGAACCAGTCATAGGAAGGTCAAATGAACATGAATCAAGGGCTAACCCCAAGATCATAAGGATGCTCGAGGAGCTGACAAAACGGATAGAATCAGGGGAGAAGAAAATCGAAGCTAATGACAAAAAGGTGGAAACCTACAAGTCCAGGGGAGACCAAATCCCAGGAGCACCTCAGATATTGAAAGGCCTAGATTCCAAGAAGTTCGTGCAAAAACCTTTTCCTCCGAGCGCAGCTCCGAAGCCAATCCCTAAGAAATTTCGTATGCCCGAAATACCTAAGTACAACAGAACGATCGACCCAAACGAGCATGTAACCTCGTATACATGTGCCATCAAAGGGACCAACTTGGAGGACGATGAGATCGAATCTGTTCTGCTGAAAAAATTTGGAAAGACCTTGTAAACGGGCACTATGATATGGTATCACAACTTACCTCCTAATTCTATTGACTCGTTTGCTATGCTTGCAGATTCTTTCGAGAAAGCATGCTCTGATGCCATCAAGGTGGAGACCAAGAAACCAGACCTTTTCAAAGTAAAACATCAGGATAATGAGATGCTCGGAGAGTTCGCGTCCCGTTTTCAAATGGAATGAATGGATCTTCCATCAGTCGCTGATGATTGGGCTATTCAGGCTTTCACTCAAGGGCTCAATGTTCGAAGTTCGGTGGCTTCGCAGCAGTTGAAACAAAACCCAATAGAGTATTCGGCCATTACTTAGGCCGATGTGCATAACCGATATCAATCGAAGGTCAGAGTGGAAGATGATCAACTTGGGGCCCCTTCAAGGTCCGTTTATCCCGCCAGAACCCTCGATAGAGTCAAGAGAGACATCGATCGTGAACCGAGACCAAACAGGGATCGGTATCAACCATATAATGGAGACCAAAAAAGTAGTGGATTCAGGCGGAACTCCATGAGAAACGAAAGGAGAATTGACCGAGGTCACCGGGGACTCATGACCAAAAACAGCTTCCACAGGTCTATCGGGCCTAAAAAAGCACTGAGGCTATCGGAATACAACTTTAATGTCGATGCTGCCGCTATTGTATCAGCTATCGGGCACATCAAAGATACCAAATGGCCTCAACCTCTACAATCTAATCCAACCCAAAGGGATACTAACCAGATGTGCAAATATTATGGCACTCACGGACACAAAACAGAATATTGTCGACAGCTGAGAGAGGAAGTGGCCGACTATTTAATAATGGACATCTCCGAGAATTCTAGAGCAACCGAGCCAAAAATCATTTCAGGAAAAGGGATTCTAACAAGTAGATAGAACAAGAAAAGCCTCAACATATCATTAACATGATCATCGGTGGGGTTGATATCCCACAATGGCCGATGTTGAAACGCACCAAAGTGTCCATCACTAGAGAGAAACGAACACGAGATTACATATTGGAAGGAACTTTATCTTTCGATGACGAGGATGTGGAAGGGATTTTATAGCCCCACAATGATGCGCTGGTAATATCTGTACTTGTAATAAAATTCGAGTTAAACATGTGTTAATTAATCCAGGTAGCTCGGCCAACATCATTCGAGCGAGGGTCGTGGAGCAGCTCGGTCTACAAGACCAAATCGTACCTGCGGTCCGAGTTCTAAATAGATTCAACAAGGCATGTGAAACCACTAAGGGTGAGATAATGTTATCAGTAGCCGAGACCATCCAGGAAACAAAATTTTATGTGATCGAAGACATGAGGACAACACTCTATTTGGGAGGCCACGGATCCATAACATGAGGGCGGTGCCCTTAACACTGCACTAGGCACTGAAAGTCCCAACACTTAGCAGAGTCAAAACAGTCTACGGTGAACAACCAGCTGCCAAGGAAATGTTCGCGGTCCAGGAGGTGATACCGACATCTACAACATTGGAAGATCCGAACCAGATGGTCAACAATGGGGCCAAACAGCAATCACTGAGACCATCCTCGACAGATTCGGACGGACAAAGGGAAGGCAAGGATAATGATTACGGGGTCCCCATATCTTTTATAGCCCCCGACGATTCCGATGCCACTAAATCGATGATCGAGGAGCTGGAACAAGTCATATTGAGAGAACTCATGCCCGATCGAAAGGTATACCGAGGCACGGGGTTAAGCTCCGAGCTTGGGAAAAGACTCATTCAATTTCTTATAACTAACGAAGATTGTTTCACTTGGTCCCACTTGATACGACAGGAATCCCTCCGGAGATAACCACTCACAAGATGAGCCTAGACCCGAAGTTTCATCCGGTCAAGCAAAAGGGGAGACCCCAGTCCGAGGTCAAATATGCGTTCATCAAGGACGAGGTATCTAAACTCCCTAGAATAGGGTCAATTCGGGAGGTTAAATACTCGGATTGGTTAGCAAATATGGTAGTAGTCCCTAAGAAAGGAAACAAATTAAGAATGTGTGTAGACTATAAGGATTTAAATAAAGCATGTCCCACTTTTCCTTTTCCAAACATCGATCGAATGCTCGATGCCACGGCCAGCCACGAGATCCTTAGTTTTTTCGATGCCTACTCCAGGTACAACCAAATACGGATGGACTCGGGTGATCAGGAAAAAACCTCCTTCATCACAAAATACGGCACATACTGCTACAACATGATGCCATTCAATTTAAAGAACGTCAGTGCCACATACCAATGCCTAGTGAATAGGATGTTTGAGAAACAAATAGGAAAAATCGATGGAGGTTTACATTGACGACATATTGTTTAAGTCCCTGCGAGCAGAGGACCATTTAAAACATTTTCAGGAAACCTTCAGCATATTGAAGAAATAAAATATGAAGCTGTACTCGGAAAAATGTGCGTTTGGAGTTGGATCAGGTAAATTCCTCGGGTTTATGGTATCCATCCGAGGAATCGAGATCAACCCCGACAAAATCAAATCCATTGAAGACATCACAGTTGTGGATAATGTGAAAGTCGTGCAAAGGTTAACCGGGCGCATAGCCGTCCTGGGGCGATTCATTTCGAGGTCGTATGACAAGAGCCATTGACTCTTCGCACTATTGAAGAAAACGAATAACTTCTCATGGGCCCCAGAATGCCAATGAGCTTTGGAGGAACTCAAACGGTACTTATCGAGCCCGCCGTTGCTTCACACACCGAAGGTAGACGAACAACTGTACTTGTGCTTGGCGGTTTCGGAGATAGCGGTAAGTGGAGTCATAGTACAGGAAGAGCAAGGTACGCAATTCCAATTTACTATGTTAGTAGGACCCTAGGTGAGGCCGAAACTATGTACCCTCACCTAGAAAAATTGGTGCTCGCTTTACTAGGCGCTTTTAGGAAGCTAAAATCATACTTCCAGTGTCACCCCATATGTGTCGTAACTACTTACCCGTTGAGGAACGTTATGCATATGCCTGAGCTCTCGGGCCGGATGGCCAAATAGGCCGTGAAAATAAGCGGGTACGTGATCTCGTCTAATTTCACACCTCAATTCAAGGCTATGAAAACGGTCGATGCAATAATAGTACCCAACAAGAGTCGGGGTCGAATTCCGCAGGGAGCTATAGATGGGAGTTAGTAGTATATATCGTAATGTGTGAATTCGAATATCTAGATTTGCTCTTCCATAAAATTTGGTTGTTTTAAAGTCTAATTTAAATTACGATTGCAAATTGAGAAATAAAACTAGGAGATTGCTTTTGTTGTTTTTCAAATGTTGTAAAAAGCTTAGGGCTATGACCTTCATCTAGGTATTTGCCTAATGGGATATAAACTTTAAAGCTTGTTTTATTAGTCGGGGTGTATTATAGCTATAAACACTCAATTACCCACTCATACCTCTCGGTTAGAGAGTGATTTTGCCCAATTTGGCTTTCTCAAGTCCAAATGGGTATTGAACAAAACGGTTGATAAAAAGCTCAAGTCGGGTTACTACTATCTCTAGGTTGAACCCTTTAATTGAGATTATCAATCTCTCGCTTGACCCAATTTCTTGTTATCCAAGTTTTTCTAGATTAAGTCTCTCTTTTTCAAGTAGAGACTAAGTCAAATAGGCATTAACTAATATTTGCAACCATTAATTCTACAAACAAAAGAAAGAACAAGGTTAAATAATAAATACCCGACCATGAACAAGCATTAAATTAAACACCCATTAAGTTTACACACTAGGGTTGGGTGACAACCCTACTGAATATCTAGCTACTCATGCTTAAAATAGAAGAAATAGAAGACGAAATGATAATTAAACTCATATTGCAAGATTAAAATGATAAATCCTATGTTAAAATAGCTCAAATTATGAAAAACGACTAAATGAAGTAAAAGGAAATGGCTACTGTAGCAACTGATGTCAAAAGTTGACCTAAAAATGTGAAACTCGTCTATTTATTCAGGGCTGGAAATTTCGGACAAAAATACCCTTCAGAAGGTTCTGCGGCCGCACAATTCCATGTGTTGTCCGCACTTTTCTTCAACTTGTCAGGATTGGAAGTTCTGCGGCCGCATAATTCTGATCTGCGGCCGCACTGCCCTCTTTCTGCGGTCTGCAGATTTGTAACTGCGGTCCGCATTTTTGCATCTGCGGCCACACAATTCTTGTGCGATCCGCACTTCTGGGAGACTTGGAATGGATATTCTCTGAACTTTTCTCCTGGCCCAGCTTTTGCGACCGCACAATTCATGTGCAGACCGCACTTTGCACCAAACTCTGATGGCTTTTCCTTTATAACCTGCGGCCGCAGATGATATTCTGCGGTCCACACTTCTGAGCTTTTGTGCCTTTTATGTCCTTGAGTTCAGATTACTCCTTCTTGAGTTGGATTTCATCTCGGGAGTTCATATTCCAATATTCCTGCAATTAAGCATATTTTATTAGTTTTCAGGAACACAACTTAACGCTTTTGGACTAAAACAAAAGCTAAAAGGCGCTAATAAGTAGTCAAAATCCTCACTTATCAACTCTCCTAAACTTAAGTTTTTGCTTGTCCTCAAGCAAATAAATTAGTTCCCACCTCCACAAGTTAAGGACCATTCCAGCTAATAAAAGGTGAGTTATTCACGCATCAATTGGGACCAACAATTACCCACACCACTTATGAATTATCAACAAGGCAATAAGTTAAACTTTTATGCACAAATAGTTCTAATGTGACACTTGAGCGTCAAGACTTGACTTTATTCATCAAGGAAGCTCGCTCTATTATGTAGGTAGTTGTGGATACCAAACTCCTCCTCCTCCTCTACTCTTTGTTTGCCTATCTCACTTAAGAATTTTAGCACTCAATCCAAGATTTGCGAAAGGCTCGCTCATCTCTCTCAAAATAATGTCACAAGTACGGCTTTAAGTACCAAATACTTGCTCCTCATGTAGATCACCACTAATGTAAGCTCACTCAACTTGAAATCATTTAGGGCTTTTTTGGAATGCAATGAAGGCTTTTAGACTAAGGTTGGATATGCTATGATAGAACGGGTTCATCTTTCCTTAAGCACTCCATTTTCTGTTATCAGCTCATGCTTTGCCAATTCTTTGAGGCATTTTTTTCCTTGGGTGAACTAGAGAGACTTAATATCACTCTTTCTTGATCATGACATTTATTTTCTCCCTCTTTGATTTCTCTTGCTTTGCATCATTATTTTTCTTTGAATCCCTTCAACTCTTCAACTTATTCACTTTCTTTTTGCATTTTTTTTTGTTCTTTCCTTTTCTTTCCTTTCCTTCTTTTCATTTCTTTTTTATTTTTATGCCTTGATACCTCTTTCAAGTTCCTCGTCTCTTTCGCAAACTTACATTTTTAGCCAATTGTTTCACAAGAGTGTTAATGAAAGCTCGGGTGCTAAGAGAGGGTCACGATAAAACGGGTAAAGGCTTGTAACATGGTTATCAAATGAGAAAGGTTCAAGGCTCAAATAGGTTCACTAGGAATAACAACATTGATGGGCAATAGAAAACTTCAAGCGGGTCAAGAAGAGCCTACAATCACTTCTTAAGCCAAGGAAAACTTAAAATTTCCCCTAGAAATACATTCGGGGCAAGTTCTAGACCATTCGCATGGGTACTTGGACCTGCAACGAAAATATCTCAGCTCTCAGGCAACTGGATTGTTAAAGAGGATAGAGTCGAGGGCCCACCACGACCATATTCAATATTGAAAATCACTATGGTTCGACTAAATCACTCAATGATTGCCTAAGCCAACACAAGAGTCACAAGGTCATTAACTAGAGTTATTTCTTTTCAAAAACCTTATTTTAAATCATAAGTACGTAGTTAAGTGTGTTGGTACCAAGTGAAGCATGTTTGCCTCTTTGAGCATGACTCAATTAGGTCTTTTTATTCATTACTACTACTATTATTACCTAAACACTAAAAATGGACTCAATCCCTTAAGAAGGTTGTCACGCCATCCATCGTTGGGAAAAGTCACTCGGTTCACACAAAAATCACCTTTGGAGAGAACCGTGGCATTAAGTAAACCAAAGGCTTATTAACCACTAAAACATAAAAAGAAGTTATTAACTCAAAAAAGAAACGACTAATTCAAAAAGAAAACAAACATAAAGATGAAGAAGCTACAAAGCAAAAAAAACTATTGAAAGCATAATTAATATACATAATGAGAGATAAGAGAGAATATATATAATGAGAAAGAAGAAGAAAATAGTAATAAGTTAATTACAAGCCAAATGTCTCATAGTTATCAGAATGTGTCAAAGAAACTCCATCCCTCCCCCCTTCCCCTCCCCTAAAAAAAAAATATTGTCCCCAATGCTTAACAAAATAAGAGTAAAAGAAGGGTGAGAGTGAAGAAAACTCCCTATGCCTTTGTGGCCATCTATGTGTCCCCAGTAGTGGAACTGACCTCAGCCTCATCTAATTGGATCTCATCATCCTATCAAGTTCGGGAGTGGCTGGGTTGATGAACATCTGACAGACTGCCTCAGCAGTGTCAGCAGCAGTGTCTGGCTCCTCAGACTGGCGAGCTGGTGCTGTAGGTGCTGTAGGATCTGGGCCTGGGTGGTGCGGGCTAATCAGCATATCAAATGGAATGTCACCTCCAGCTACAAACTTCGTAACCTGACTCCAAAGCTCATCCACTGACTTCTTAGAGGCCTGCAGCTTTATCATCTTCTTTACCTCTTTTCCCAACTCGTCGATCACTGCCCCATGCTGCACTAAAGTGGCCATGATTGTGTTCTGATTTTCCAGGAGCTTCCTCAAAGTTTCTTTAATTGTGGGAGGATCTGGGGTGCTGGAATGGATGACTGTGCTGCAACATGACTGGATATGTCAGACAGCTTTGCAGTAGCTGTCCGCATCCAGTTGTTGAGGCTCGCCAGTGTATGGGAGAATCGCAGCGCAGAAAGTGGAGCAAAGGGCATAGGCACCGGCTTCAAAGCCGAGATGGAAAGCACTGAGGCTGAAGGTGGAGGCATGACAGCTGCACTGGCTGAAGGCTTTAGTGAGGTGGAAGGCATATCTGCTGACTCTGCAGCTACCATCGATGGCTCATCAGACTGGTCTACGGTAGTAGTCGGCTAACCCTTTCTCTTCGGGTTGTGTGCATCCATCAGAGAATACCAAGAGAAAGGCTTCTTAGCCCGAACCTTCATATCAAAATCTCTCAGCTCCACCCCTGCATTCGTAAGGAACTCAGTGATGGTGTTGGGATACGGGCAGGAGGTATCAGCTTGCCTGACAACCATAGATATGTTGGCCGACATCCCGACACCTACATTGATTGGGTACACGGCCATAATGGAGGCGACTAGAACTGCCCCAGGAATAGGGAGGTTGGTTTCATTCTGGCACGGGTCTAGTCTGTTGCATATGAAGGTCTGCCATCCCTTCGCCTTGAAGTTTAGGGTGTTCCGCTGAATAGGAACCCCTGCTGTGATCCACGGTAGAGGTAGCCCCCGGGGCTGCAAGAATCTCAGCTAACCATGGGCGAGCTGCATCACCCACCGCCAGCTTCTCTAAGTACTGTGCCAGCTCAACATCCTCAAACCCCAAATAGGAGTTCAGTGTGTGTTGGTCAAATCTCACCTTCAGATTCCTCACTTTTTGTCACTTTGGTCCCTTTCTTTATGTGTGCCACATTGGCATAGAACTCCCGGACCACATACTCCTTGGCGTCAACTACACTCTGGGTAAACCACATCCACCCCTTCCGCTCTCGAAATTGTCTAAATACTATTGGATTATACTTGTCAAGATCTTTACGTTGGAACTGTCACTCAAGAGTGAGCAATCTCACCAGCCACCACCCACGAAAGCTGGTGAAGGCAGCTAGACTGACGAAACACTCCTCCTAGACCTCTTTCTTCTTTGACCTCTCAAGGCCAGCAACTGTAGTATCACCCGCTCGGCCATCATCAACAGTAGCTGCTAGTGCCTTAGGGACAAGTGTAGAAGAGGGCTCTGAAGCCTGACTGGCACTCTCCGAACCCTCGGAGGTGCTATGTAAGGAGGAAGGCTCATCCCTGAGTTGATACCTTCCCGGTGGCTGTGATCAGACAGCCGGCTGCTCATGAACTGAGTCGCCCTCCAATGCTTCCCGAGATGGGGCATATGAACTAGATTCAGAGGGTTTTGGATTTCTTTCTCGTCCGGCTATAGCTTTCTTGGTGATTATATTTTAGAGGGAGGGGTAAAGTACTTTTGCCTCGACCTCTAGAAGGTTCACCCCTCCCTTTTGACGTATCTCCACGACCTCGAGATCTAACCATTTTCTGTAACAAGCAACAGAAACAGTCAGTTGTAATTCAAGTGCAAACAGACAGTAAACACACAGTGTAGAACATGCTTGCAGGGTGGGGAAGTGCGGTCCATACAATTACAAGTGCGGCCACAGGCTGGGCTAGCGGACCGCATAATTTGATCTTGCAGCCGCAGAATTAGAACTGCAGTCCACACAATTTTTAGTGCTGCCATAGAACTGGAGTGCGGTCCGCACTTTTATCATTGCGGTCGTACATTAGATATCCCAAAATTTCCAACTCTCTGATGACAAAGATTAAGCCGTTTTGTGGCCGCACTCACATTAGACGGGCTGACTTGAGGGACAAAGTGATGAGTACAGCCGCAGAATTCCTTCTGCGGTCCGCACTGTGTTACCTAGGGGCTCAAATGCCCTTGTTGGTCTGCGGTCCGCATGATTTATGGTGCGACCGCAGATTTTTAATGGGAACCGCAGATTTTGATGTGCGGTCGCACTTTGGCCATTTCTCTAACAGACCAAACTTCAGAGAGTTTGCATTTTCCCTTTTCAAGTTGTGTGGTCCGCACTGTAATTGTGTGGCCGCAGTTCCCTTTTGCTATAGCGACCACAATTCTGCGGTCAACACAATACACATGCGGTCCGCACTTTTTCCACACTTAGCCAATTTTTTGAGCACAGTTCCTATAAAGCCCACTCGTTCCTGCATCACTTCAAATCCAATTAACACAAAAATAACACCTATCTACAAAAGAATAAAAGAAAAAGAAAAAGAAACATGGGTTGCCTCCTAAGAAGCGCCTGATCTAACGCCGTGGCACGACGCAGATTACCATCACTTCAAATGAATAACTGCCACCACGTGGCCATCATCAACATTTCCCAAATAATGCTTCACCCAATGACCATTGACTCGGAATACCTCATCATTTTTGTTCTTCAAGTCCAATGCACCAAAAGTTGTCACACCCACAATTTCAAAGGGACCACTCCATTTAGATTTCAGCTTCCCGGGAAACATCTTCAATCGTGAGTTGAACAACAAAACAAGATCGCCACCTTGAACTACTTGTTTCGGATGTATTTGTCATGAAGGTACTTCATCTTCTATTTGTACAAGGACGAACTTGCATAAGCATGGTACCAGAACTCATCCAATTCATCCAAATGTGCAATCCGCAAGTTAGCGGCTACATCCCAATCAAGATTCAATTTCTTTAAAGCCCACATGGCTTTGTGCTCAATTCCACCAGAAGATGACAAGATTTTCCAAACACCAACCGATATGGATACATCGCGACAGGAGTTTTGAACGTAGTTCGATAAGCCCATAGTGCATCATCAAGCTTCTTTGACAAATCTGTCCGGTTAGCATTCACTGTTTTGGACAAGATACTCTTTATCTCCCAGTTAGGGACTTCCACTTGACTGCTAGCTTGCGGATGATAGGGAGTCATAACTTTATGAGTGACACCATACTTTCTAAGCAAAGTGTCAAAAGCCTTGTTGCAAAAATGTGACCCCTCATCGCTTATGATAGCCCGCAGAGTGCCAAATCTTGTGAAAATATTCTTCTTCAAAAATGCCACCACACTTCTCGCTTCATTGTTGGGTAGAGCAATGGCCTCAACCCATTTAGACAGATAATCAACCGTGACCAAGATGTAGGTGTTTCCACAAGAACTCACCCATGAAGTCAATCGCATCAAAGATATCAATCTCCAAAATGGTAGTGAGAGGCATTTCATTCTTCTTCGAAATTCCATCGGCCCTTTGGCATTCATTACATCGTTTCACCATATCTCTTGCATCTTTGTAAAGAGTGAGCCAATAGAAACTACAACTTAGCGCTTTGGCCGCCGTTCTTGCTACGTCATGGTGACCACCATAAGGCGAAGAATGGCAAGCCTCAAGAATAATATTTTGCTTTTCATTCAGTACACATCTTCTAATTACCCCATCCACGCAAATCCAGAAAAGGTATGGCTCGTCCTAATAATAATCTTGACAATCCCGTTTGAGCTTCTTCCTTTGATTTGAAGAGAACTCATTCGGGATGATTCCACACACAAGGAAGTTTGCTAGATCCGCGAACCATGGCACCTCCTTCATTGAAATAGCCAAGAATTGTTCGTCGGCAAAGGAGTCATTGATTTCAAGGCCATCATGCGGCCTCCGTTCCTCCTCCAAACGAGACAAGTGGTTCACCACTTGATTTTCACTCCCTTTTCGATCTTGGATGTCAATATCAAACTCTTGCAACAATAGAACCCATCTCATTAACCGAGCTTTGAAATCTTTCTTGCTCATAAGATAGCGAAGTGCCGCATGATCTGTATGAATAATAACCTTTGCACCCATCAACTACGGGCAGAACTTCTCAATTACAAACATAATGGCAAGGAGATCTTTCTCTGTAACGGTGTAATTGACTTGGGCATCATTCATAGTCTTACTAGAATAGTAGATCGGATGAAAAATCTTGTTGATACGTTGCCCCAAAACTGCTCCAACTGCTACATCACTAGCATCGCACATGAGCTCAAAAGGAATACTCCAAATAGGAGTGGTGATAATGGGAGTGGTTGTCAACTTGAACTTTAACAATTCAAAGGCTCTCATGCAATCATCATTGAAGTGAAATTTATATCTTTCTCTAAGAGCTTGCACAATGGGTTCACCACTTTAGAAAAATCCTTTATGAAGTGCCGGTAAAATCCTGCGTGACCCAAGAAACTTCTCACGCCTTTCATTGAGGTTGGAGGTAGGAGTTTAGAAATCACCTCTATCTTTGCCTTGTCGACCTCTATGCTCTTCTTTGAAATTTTGTGGCCAAGGACAATGCCTTCCTCAACCATGAAATGGCATTTCTCCCAATTCAACACCAAGTTTGTTTCTTCACACCTTGACAATACTCTATCCAAATTCGCTAAGCAATCATCAAAGGAATCCCCGACTACCGAGAAGTCATCCATGAAGACTTCAAGGTAGTCCTCTACCATATCCCTAAAGATTGCCATCATACACCATTGAAAAGTCGGCGGTGCATTGCATAAGCCAAATGGCATCCTCTTGAAAGTGAAAGTGCCATTAGGACAAGTGAAAGTTGTTTTCTCTTGATCTTCCGGAGCATTAAGAATTTGGTTGTAACCCGAATATCCATCTAGAAAGCAATAGAAAGCACGACCAACCAACCTATCAAGCATTTGGTCGAGGAAGGGAAGTGGAAATTGGTCTTTCCTCATAACTTTATTTAGCTTGCAATAGTCCATATACACTCTCCACCCGGTCAGCCTTCTTGTGGGAATCAACTCATTTTTATCATTGTTGACCACTGTTATGCCCCCCTTCTTGGGGACACACTGCACCGGAGAAGTCCACGAACTGTCAGAAATGGGGTAGACAACCCCGGCATCTAACCATTTGATGATCTCCTTTTTGACCACGTCCTGCATGGCTTCATTGAGTCTCCTTTGATGTTCAATTGATGGTTTGGCATCTTCCTCTAAGTTAATCTTGTGCATGCAAAATGCAGGACTTATTCCCTGAATATCTGCCAATGTGCACCCAATAGCTTTCTACCTCTTGTGGAGCACCGCCAATGTAGAGTCAACCTGCATGTTAATCAAACAAGAGAAAAGAATAACCGGTAAAGTAGAAAAAAAGGGCAAGAAACTCATACCTGAGATGTGGAGACAATGGCTTCAACTCCAATATAGGAGGCTCTTCAATTGAAGGCTTTGTAGGAGGAGTTTTCCTATTCTCAAGATCCAAGGAAAGTTTGCAGGGTGCTAGTTGTACGACCCTATTCCTTGCAAAGAATTAACACATTCCATGAAGCCATCCACCTCGTCATCATCAAAATTGAGCAAGATAGCTTCCAACATATCACCCACATTAATCGTGGCACTTATGTCATCAATAATCACATTGGTCACTAAGTCCACGAAAGAACACACTTCATTGCTATTCGGTTGCCGCATAGATTTGCACACGTGGAACACCGCCTTTTTATCACCCACCCGGAAAGTGAGTTCTCCGACTTCCGCACCAACAAAATCCTTCCCTATAGCAAGGAAAGGTCTACCAAGAATAATCGGCACCTCATAGTCCAGTTCACAATCAAGGATAACAAAATATGTCGGGAGAATGAACTTATCAACACGAACCAATACATCTTCAATCACCCCCAACGGTGTCTTCATTGTACGATCGGCCATTTGTAATCTCATAGATGTGGGTTTTGGTTGCCGAATTCCCAAGGTCTTAAAAATTGAATAGGGAATCAAATTGATACTCGTCCCAAGATCACAAAGAGCTTTAGCAAACTCAGCACTTCCAATGGTGCAAGGGATTGTGAAAGCACCGAGATCTTCCAAATTAGGAGCCATCGAATGTACAATTGCACTCAATTGAAGAGTGACTTTGATAGTTTCATAATTCATCGACCACTTCTTTTTCACCAAGTCCTTCATAAACTTTGCATAACCGAGCATTTTTTTCAAGGCTTTAAATAATGACACATTTATCGGGAGACTCTTCATCATATCAATGAACTATTTGAATTGATTCTTGCCATTTTTCTTGGCAAGCCTTTGAGGATATGGAAGAGGTGGCTTAGGCAATGGTGCCTTAGCCTTTTGCACTACCGATCCCAGTATGTCAATAACATGATCCCTAGACGGGTTCACTTCCTCTTAAGTATCTTCCACCGTGTCATCAATATCAATCCGCACTTCATCATTTGCTTGCACCACATTGTTCGGGATCTCTTCCTCTTCTATCACTTACTCATCATCCACAAGTTGCTTTTGACTTGAGGTGGGTGCATTCCCACCTCTTCCACTTCTTGTAGTAACGGCCATGACATGCCCCATATTGTTCCCACCCTTTGGGTTCACCACCGTGTCACTTGGTAGTGCCCTCTTACGACGAGAATTTAAAGCTTGAGAGATTGGCCCCATTTGTACTTCTAAGTTGCGAATGATGTGTTGTGTGAAGCAAGTTGGGCATCAGAATCGGCATTCTTCTCCATCATTTGCTTGAACATGTTCTCAATATGGGCCATTTTATTGTTGGAAGAACTAGGACCATGGGAAGGATAAGGAGGTGGGTTGCTCGGTTGTTGACACATGGGGGGCCTTTGAAAACCCGATCCCTGATTTCCTTAATTGTTATTCCACCCGCCTTGATTGTTGCATCCCCAATTTCCTTGGTTATTGTTATTAGGCCAATTTCCTTGATTATTGCTTCCACTCTGATTGCCTTGATTGTTGTTGTTATTCCAATTGCTTTGATTATTTCCACCATTCCAATTACTTTGGTTGTGATAAGTCCAATTGCCTTGATTATTTTGAGGTCTCCATTGTTGTTGGCTTGGGCCTTGGAAGTTGTTTCTTTGCCCTTGAAAGTTGTTCACATATTGGACCTCTTCCTCTTGGTCATTATAAGAATTATCTTGATTAAATCCACTATCATATTGCACAAAATTGTCCACTCTTTGTTGCACTTGTGGACTTCTTGTTCTTTGCTTGTTCACCATCATATTTACTCCCTCTATTGCATTGACTTGCCTCGGGTTTTGCACTTGTTAAAGTTGAGCCTTTGCCAATTGGTTCATGGTGGTTGTCAACTCGGTTATGGCTTGACCATGGTCAGGCAACTCTTTGTGAAGAAGAATCACATTGGGATCACCTTGTGAAATATTGGTCCGAAATTGCCACGCAGATGAAGTATCCGCCATCTCATCCAAAATATCACACGCTTCCGCATAAGGTGTAGTCATGAAGTTCCCACCGGCAAGTTGATTCACTACACATTGGTTGGTTGTATTGATCCCCCGATAGAAAGTTTGTTGAATCATGTTCTCCATCATATCATTATTGGGGCACTCTTTCACCATTGTTTTATACCTTTCCCGTATCTCGTGTAGTGGTTCATTTGGCTCTTGCTTGAATGTTAGAATTTCATCCCGAAGAATAGTCATGTGCCCAGGAGAGAAGTACTTAGAAATAAATTTCTCCACTAGTTCATCCCAAGTATGAATGGAATGATTTGGCAAACGTTCCAACCAATCTAAAGCTTTCCTCCATAGAGAGAAGGGAAAAAGACTTAGCCTCAAAGCATCCTCGGAGACATTTGTTTGTTTGCTCCCCCAACACGTATCGACAAACCCCTTCAAGTGTTTATATGTATTTTGACCCGGTGCACCGGTGAAGAACCCTCGTTGCTCGAGCAAAGTGAGCATTACATTGGTTATTTGGAAGTTGCCCCCCTAATACGGGGAGGGACTATAGCACTTGCATACCCTTCATTCGGCAACACCTGGTGGGAGCCGCTCGTGGTGGAGGTGCGGGTGGAGCGGGTACATTGTCTTGAGGTGCTCGGCCTCGTCTATTGGCTTGAGGTTCAAGAGGGACCTCATCCATTTGATATCCTTAACATCCACATCCCCCAAAACTATGTTTCTGAGCTCATTGTTTGCCATGATTGCACCAATAATAACTCACACATTAGTAACAAGGAAGGAAAAGAAGATATTCTAAAAAACACACCTAAATATCTAGCTAACATCGTTTTAGCTCCCCGCCAAGGGCACCAAAAATTGATCTCGTCCAATTTCACACCTCAATTCTAGGTTATGAAAACGGTCGATGCAATAATAGTACCCAACAAGAGTCGGGGTCGAATTCCACAAGAAGCTATAGATGGGAGTTAGTAGTATATATCGTAGCGTGTGAATTTGAATATCTAAATTTACTCTTATGCAAAATTTAGTTAATTTAAAGTCTAATTTAAACTATGATTGCAAGTTGAGAAATAAAACTAGGAGATCGTTTTTGTTATTTTTCAAATGTTGTAAAAAGCCTAGGGCTATGACCTTCACCTAGGTGTTTGCTTAATGGGATATAAACTTTAAAGCTTGTTTTATTGGTCAGGGTTTATTATAGCTATCAACACTCAATTACCCACTCAATACCTCTCGGTCAGAGAGTGATTTTGCCCAATTTGGCTTTCTCAAGTCCAAATAGTATTGAACAAAACGGTTGATAAAAATCTCAAGTCGGGTTATTACTATCTATAGGTTAAACCCTTTAATTGGGATTATCAATCTCCCGAGTGATCCAATTTCTTGTTAGCCAAGTTTTCCTAGACTAAGTCTCTCTTTCTCAAGTAGAGACCAAGTTAAATAGGCATGAACAAATGTTTGCAACCATTAACTCCATAAATAAAAGCAAGTAAAAGGCTAAATAAAAAATACCCAACAATAAACAAGCATTAAATTAAACACCCATTTAGTTTATACACTAGGGTTGGGTCACAACCATAGTGAATATCTAGCTACTCATGCTTAAAATGGAAGAAATAGAAGAAGAAATGATAATTAAATTCATATTGCAAGATTAAAATGATAAAATCTATGTTAAAATAGCTCAAATTATGAAAACCTACTAAAAGAAGTAAAAGGAAACGGCTACCGTAGCAGCTGATATCAAATGTTGACCTAAAAATGTGAAACTCGTTTATTTATATAGGGTTGGAAATTTCGGATAAAAATACCCTTCAAAAGGTTCTGATGCCGCACAATTCGATGTGCAGTCCACACTTTTCTTCAACTTGTCAGGATTGGAAGTTCTGCGGCTGCATAATTTTGATCTGCGGTCGCACTGCACTCTTTCTGCGGTCCGCAGATTTGTAATTGCGGCCGCATCTTGCTCTTCTGCAGTCCGCACTTTTGCATCTGCGGCCGCATAATTCTTTTGCGGTCCACACTTCTAGGAGACTTGGAAAGTATATTCTATGAACTTTGCTCCTGGCCCAGCTTTTGCGGCTGCACAATTCATGTGCAGAACGCACTTTGCACCAAAATCTGATGGCTTTTCCTTCATAACCTGCAGCCGCAGATAATATTCTGCGGTCCGCACTTCTGAGCTTTTGTGCCTTTTATGTCCTTGAGTTTAGATTACTCCTTCTTGAGTTGGATTTCATCTCGGGAGTTCATCTTCCTATATTCCTGCAGTGAAGCACATTTCATTAGCTTTCGGGAACACAATTAAACGCTTTTGGACTAAAACAAAAGCTAAAAGGCGCTAATAAGTAGTCAAAATCCCCACTTATCAGTACGATATTGAATACCGACCCCGAACCGCCATTAAGTCTCAAATCTTCACAGACTTTGTGGCCGACTTTACGCGGGCCCTAATACCCGAGGTCGAAAAAGAGTTATTAATTAACTTAGGAACTTCCTCGGGAATCTGGACCCTCTTTACGGATGGCGCCTTAAACGCAAAAGGGTCCGGACTTGGCATCGTATTGAAGCCACCAACATGCAATGTAGTTAGACAATTTATTAAGACTATGAAATTGACTAACAACGAGGCCTAATTGAGGCCATGATTGCAGGCCTTGAACTAGCCAAAAGCTTGGGGGCAAAAGTGATCGAAGCCAAGTGCAATTCCCTCCTTGTGGTAAACCAGGTTAATGGAGCACTCGAGGTCAGAGAAGAATGAATGCATGATACTTAGACAAGTTGCAGGTAACATTACATCGATTCAAAGAATGGACTTTGCAACACGTACCTCGGGATCAAAATAGTGAGGCCGATGCCCTTGGTAACTTAGGGTCATCGATCGAAGATGACAAGTTCAATTCGGGGGAAGTAGTACAGCTTACGATATCAGTGGTAGAAGAAGGCCATGCCGAGATCAACTCAACGAGCCTAACTTGGGACTGGAGGAATAAATACATAGAATATCTCACGACCGGTAAACTGCCATCGGATCCAAAAGAATCGAGGGCCCTGCGTACAAAGGCAGCCCGATTTAGCCTGTCTGAAGACGGAATCCTGTTCAGAAGAACATTCGATGGGCCACTTGCAATATGTTTAGGGCTAGGCGATACTGAGTATGTTTTGAGGAAAATCCAAGAAGGTACCTATGGAAACCATTCGGGCGCCGAACCGCTGGTTCGAAAAATGATCAGAACCGGTTATTACTGGATCGACATGGAAAAAGACGCAAAAGAGTTCGTTCAAAAATGCGACGGATGCCAAAGACCATGCTCCAGCGATTCATCAACCCGGGGAGCTGCTACATTCAGTTTTGTCACCATGGCCGTTCATGAAATAGGGAATGGACATCGTCGCCCCCTTTCCATGGGCACCCGGTAAGGCTCAATTTATATTGTTTATGACTGACTATTTTTCTAAATGGGTGGAAGCCCAGGCATACGAGAAGGTCAGGGAGAAGGAATTCATCGATTTCATGTGGGACCGCATCATATGCCGATTCGGAATGCCGGCCGAGATTGTATGTGACAATGGGAAACAATTCATCAGAAGCAAAGTAACCAAATTCCTTAAAGACCACAAGATCAAAAGGATCCTATCAACACCCTATCACCCTAGTGGGAATGGGCAAGCTGAATCTACCAACAAAACTATACTCCAAAACCTTAAAAAGAGGTTAACCTACGCCAAAGGAAAATGGAAGGAAATACTACCCGAAGTCCTATGGGCATACCGTACAACCTCGAAGTCCAGTACAGGGGCCATCCCGTTTTCTTTAGTTTATGGCCCTGAAGCTCTAATACTGGTCGAAGTCGGAGAACCAAGTATCAAATTCCAATATGCAATAAAGGAATCGAATGACGAGGCTATAAGTACGAGCCTGGAGCTATTATACGAAAGGGGCGGAGCCGCCCTTGTCCAGTTGGCCGCCCAAAAATAGCGGATCGAAAGGTATTACAATCAAAGGCCCAACCTTCGGCACTTCAATATCAGGAACTAAGGAAGGTCACACTGAGCACCCAAAACCCAAATGAAGGGAAATTGGGGCCAAACTGGGAAGGACCATACCAAATTATCGAGATCATCGGAAAGGGATCCTACAAACTCGGAATAATGAACGGCGAGCAACTGGAATATAACTCACTAGAAGCAATATTACTGCTAAGGTATGACCCCGATATTTCTTTTGTTTATGTTTTAAACTAATGCTTGCAGGTAACCAACAAGGGACGATACGAGATTTTAGGTCTGAAAGCATGCGTTGCACTCTTTTTTCCTCGAAACGATTTTGTCCCAAATGGGTTTTCTGGCAAGGTTTTTAACGAGGAAACAAGTAAATCATGCTAACTTAGAATTGAAGGCCGACTATGAGCTGGTGACGATGATCAAAACAGCATTCGAGGAGGCCTCTCTTTGATCAGCCCCGAACACTGAGGGGCATTATGGCCGGATATCGACTTTATCAAGGAAAGAGACTTCGTGATTAAAGGGTTTTAATTGATAGGATTTATTGTATGTCCAAACGGTCAAATGAACCATGCCCACATAGACTGCTCAAACCCTGGCACAAAGCATGTATACATGTGTAACTATTATACACAAGAATAAAAAGAAGTCTCTTCCTTGCACACAAACATCTTGTCCTTTAAAATTTTTCTTGCATTTCTTAAGGAATTTCCTACGTGCAATCCCCTAAAGGTATCGAGCCCAAGGTCCACCTTAATCCGAGTTCGAACAATCACTCTCACTCAAAGTTATCAGACCTTGGGGGCATAAGCCTATTACGCAACGCCCGAATTTCAAAGGCCACGGCCACCCCCACTCGGGGACTATTATCTTAGTTAAGCCCGGATAACTCGGGACAACAAGCCCATTGGGCGACACCTGAACTAAAAAGGCTACGGCCATATTAATACGGCTTGGAGACGTCCGAGACCCATAACAAAAATGAGGCCTTCAAAAAATTCCATAACCGGTTCTAAAGGCTACCCTCAGCAAACTATAGTCTAAACCACTTTTGGGAAAAACGTTCCCAGTAATACCGATCCCCACGATTCCTTAAAATGAAACAATGTTAAAGGCAAGGTTTGTTCGAACCTTCAAACATAACCTAATTATTTCATGCTAAGGTATTTTGATCTTTGCGAATACAAATAATAAAGCAAAGGGAAAATTCAATAGCTGTGAAAGGGAAAAAGCCTTGTATGTACATATAAGTCTTTTTACAAGGGCCAAATAGCCCCGATACAAATTTTTACAAAGGCCGAACGGCCTCAACAAAAAGCAGAAGATAAAATATCCTAAGTGGCTTTGTCTTCGTCGGGGGTTGCGTCTTCAACTTTGGGGTTTCCGCCACTCTCGCACTCACCTGAATCTTCTGACCCCTCATAATCTTCCTCCTCGAGATAGGCCATCTTCCTAGACACGACTTCGAGCACCTTGGCATCCTTGATCTCAGCCGATAAATCAAAACCTTGAGCGTGAACTTCCTCGAGGGCCTCTCTTCGGGATTGCCACTTCATATGCTCATCCATATTTTTTACGAGGTCCTGAGCCGCCTCGTCATCGGACTTATGCTGGGCCACCCTTTCATCAGCTTCGGCTTTGCCCACGACGACCTCTGACTTGGCCGCCTCAAGCCAGATTTTCTTGATCGAAGACAACCGAACTTAGCTGAGACTGGAGCCCCTCGATCTTTTTGGCTTACACCAAGGCCTTTTCCTTTGCAGCCCGAAGCTGGACCTCAGCCGAAGTCAATTGTGCCTGGGCAGTCTCCTTTTCCGAGGCCAAGCGGTCCATGTTTCTTTTCCATTCTTCGGCTGCGACCTTTACTGCATCCACCTCCACCTGGAGCTGCTCGATCTGATCAAGTTTCTTTTGAACCCGCGGGTTTGGACAGTTAGCCACTATGTTTGACTCATTATCACTAACTTCAAATACTCTTCTTACCTGCTACCAGATCGGCATGTTCCTTCCGAGCTGCCTCTAGCTCATCCTGGAGTTTCTCACTGAGAAGTTTGTAAGTATCCCTCTTTTCAGTGAGCCCTCGAGTCGCGGCCTCATGTTGGTTTTAACTCTTCTTGATATCGGAGAAAAGTCTCGTGATGGAGCACCAAAGCCTGCAAGCAAAAAGAAAAGAGTTACGATTGTTTGAGACTTAATTTAAGTACATAATAAAGGTCGACAAGAGGCATTCAAAGTTACCCGGTTTAACACCTATTGTGCTTCGTTGAACAGGCAGGGCACTTTCACCTCTTCCATCTTGGCTTGATCCTCTTCGCTTACCAGGCACCAAAGATAACTGGCAACCCCCACGGGGCCAGAGAGAACCCCGGGCATCCTCCGGAATAGACATAATAATTGATTGCTTCCGGTCAAGATCTGCACTCGAAGAAGGTCTCTTCTTTGGTACAGGTAAGTCATTCAACCCGGTGACGTCCTCCGAGGCGGTATAATCTAAGCCATCAAAGAAGTTGTTAAAAGAGTCTGCCACCCCTTGCGGCCTCTTATTTGGGCGTCCTTTCAGTATCTGGGCCTCGTTGATCATGGAGTCAGTAAATGAAGGCGACTTGGAGAGATCTATCACCCCAAGTACATCCTTCGGGACGTTATCCTCTGCCTGAGAAGCACAGGTCGTGGTCTCCTTGTCGACCTCCCCAGCTCGAGGCAAAACAGCCTCGCCCCTCTCTGGTTTAGAGGCCTCGGCCACTGCCTCTTCATCAGGCACCCTGGCTTGAGGCAGTTCGGTCTCGCTTCTCCCACGGGCCACCAGTTTGGAAGCTTCTTCTTCTCCTTCGAACTCGTCCTCAGACGACTGAGTGAGTCTGATGAGATCTCCCAGGCGCTAGTGCTTTCCTTGGATTTACCAGCCTCCTTTTCGATTTTTTCTTCTCCGAGTTCAAAGAACTTGGAGCCTTTTTTCTCTTCTTTTCCTCACCCTGTCTCGGAGTAGGGGACTCGGAGGGGCAATCCTCGCCACCAGATAGAGGCCTCATTGCAACATCCTTGGGAAGACCTGCAAAGAAAAGGAATTGAGTAAGGGCTCAGCAACACGGAAGAAACCTAAGTGTTGTCCACACGAGAATAGAATCTCACAGTGAGAACAGACCTCTCACCGACCCTTCGAAAGTTCGCGCCATGCGCGCTCGAAATATGATTTCTGCGACACGATGCTCTCAACCCACTCCTTGAGCCGAGGAACTGCATCCGGCATCCGAGCAACAGCTGCACCACCACAAAACATCGATGAGAAGGGAGGAAAAGGAAAAGCGATAAACAAAATCTTGAAAGCAAGGTTATACTTACGTTCATGTTCCATTTCTCAGGAAATGGCATATACTTGGCCGGGATTAAATCCGAGGTCTTCACTCGGATGAATCGGCCTAACTAGCCTCGGTCCCGATCCTCGTCGATACTCGAGAATGGAGCCTTACTGGCCCGACGGGCAAGTTTGATTAATCCCCCATGCTAGAGCCGGGGACTTACAAATGCATGAGATGGTCGATGGTGAAGGGACACCCCTCGATTTTTCTCACGAAGAAGCGGAGGGGAATTACAATCCTCCAGAAAGAAGGATGAATTTGACCGAGGGTCACCTCGTACCTCTTACAGAAGGCAATGATGACCGAGTCCAAGGGGCCCAATGTGAAGGGATAAGTGTAAACACTTAAAAAAAATCTCCACATGGGTAGTAACCGATTCCTCGAGCGTGGGGACCACCACATGCTTATTAATCCAGTTGCAATCCTCCTTGACCTTGGAGAGGAAACTATCGGTGACCGAACATATATATCTCAAGACCGATTCACACTGACCCGGTACCGAGGAGGGTTTCTCGACCTTGAAATTAGCATCGATTGGGCACCCCACAGGAACATACATCTTCAGGGGAGGTTCCGGTGTCGGTTCCTCAGTAGCAATAGACAACACGTTTTCCTCTACAGTCGGTCGCGAGGCAGAGGGAGTTTCTTTTTGTAGAACGGATTTTGAAGTCTTCGTCATTTCTCTGATAAATGAAGGAAATATGAGGAAGTTTAAAGATTAAGTTTGATGGTTGGGAATAAAAACAAAATAGAAGTTCATATAAAAGGATTTCAGAGTAATCAAAAAATTAATGCTTGAGAGTGTTGAAATTTCTAAGGTACGAGGATAGAAGGTTTGAAAGTAAAGTTTGAATGAGCTAATGAGGGGGTATTTATAGTTTCTCAGCCACGGTTCACATCTGGGAGTGGCCGACCAGCAACTGACAGGCATTTAATGCCATTAAGACTTTATTGACAAAACGTTTCGACTGTCTTGTCGTTTCTGTCACAAAATATCAAAATCAGGATCGGAAATTCATGTCATTTCTCGTCGTCTACTCTCCGAGAAACAAGGGGACTACCTGTATATGGTCGAAGTCGAGCTCGACTACAACTTGGTAGATTAGGCTTAGAACGTGGCGGCCAAGGACTGAAGATCGACCTTGAGTCCCACCGAGCTGGAACCCGAGGTCGGAAAGCCTGCCTCCGAGGAACATTGAGTCCGGTGTCGACCTTAGCCTCAAACGAGATCGGAGGAACATTGTTGAGATAACTAACAGAAGACCAAAATATCCACGATCGCTCGGATATTACATCGGGAATCTCGACACGAATCAGCAAGGAGCCGGCAATCAGCAAATCAAAAGATTTTTAGCTTTTATAGAAATATACCTAGAGCAGGACTCCTCTATTGTATAAAAGGGGGTCTGACAATTCATTGAACACATTGTAACACGCATTCCAAAGCAATATATTGTTATTTCTAGTTCTTATTATCTGGTCATTTTTTCCGGCATCGATAAAGGTATTTTTAGCTCGAGGGTGGCTAACCTTCCAAGGCTAAGATTGTTCAACTTGTGTGGTTTGTATTTACTTTCTCATTGTTTATTTCAATTTTAATCTTGTATCAAGTTAGATCACATATCCTTAACACCACTTACAAATTCAATTGTTATCCAATTTTGAGGGTAAACAATGAGATTCCAAAGTTGAACCAATTAAAAAAAAATTGAACTATCATACACAACAATTTGTTAGTTAGAAATAGTGGTGCAATAATATTTCACACACCCTTATTTAAATTATGCTACATTAATGATTCACTTAGGCTCAGCAACACTTCACTTTCTTTTAGCCTTATGGCTTGGATCTTAATAAATGATAATAGTCAATATTTTGTAATTAGGTTTTTGTGAATAGGATACACTCTTTACAAAGACTTTAGCCAAAGTTGTTAGTATTCTGTATTCGAAAAATATATTCAAAGAATAAAAAAAATTCAGAAATGTAGAAGAGCAAAATTATTCCGAGCCCACTGAATTCACTGTGTTTCCTTAATAAAATTAATCCCCTCCTAGTAGCCGAGGTTTAGGATTATTTCCTCCTAGGATAGAACGGATTACCCTCACTGGTGTAGCGGTACTTCAAACCCCAGTGACAATGAACGCAAAGAACAATAGTAAATCACACTCACTGCTTTCTTTTCTGTTAGAACAATACAAGAAGAAGTCTGATAAATCAGAATTTTCGTAAGGAAAATCGGAGCGAGAGTTCATGTATTTATAGCCAAAACACGATGGGTTATACTGAAGAGTTACAACTCTTCATGTAAGGTTGCAACTCAAAATGATTGTTTCATAAAACGACCATTTATGCAAACTGCCAAATTCAAATTATAACGGAAAGAGAAAATTGAATTGCCGTTATAGAAACGGTTTAATTTTGATGAATTAATATTGCATTAATATTAACTAATAAATTTGATCCAAAAAATTAATTAATCAATCGTTTGACCAAATCCGAAACCGAAACCGAAGCCGAGCGACGACGACGACGACGACGGCACGAGGTTTGCCTTCTTCTTAACTATTTAAGAGCTAGAAGAAGAGCAATTGTATATATACCCATCAAAAGTCTTTTCCTCCTCCAATATGAGACATTGTCCCTTTGTCAAGGAGGGAAAATCAAAATTTTATTTTTCTCTCCATTTCCCATTCACCCTCTTTTAAGTTCTAAGAAGCTTAAACTCAACAATCCCCCACATGAATGGGGAATGGCTATATCACAGAAATATACATGAAACATTGTGTGATATTCAAGCAAGGATTAATCGCATCTGGATACGTAGGTTTCCCTTTGAACTTTTCGTAGTGAACTTATGTCGGATATACTCGATCAATCAGTAGATTTGATATCTTTGAACCGTCGAACATTGGTGTATACGTAGACAACCATAATTCATACAACCAACCCTTAACTGCCTTTGTTTCTCATTTTTGTGTTCGTTTTAGCCATGAACACCGCCCGGTTTCATAAGTGCGTAGAGAACTGGCCTTGTAAAATTCTCCTTGAAGGGGCAAACATTTCTCACTTACATAGGTGATTCCTAAACATGTCATCCCGTAGATACACTTTTTGATATACCTCGTATCAAATTTAAAAACCATTAAAAAGCCCTACTGTTTTATCCATGGTACTGAACATTGTCTCATCACAAGAATGGACCAAAAAATTTAGTTGACAATGTTGAATCGTCATTAATGACTTTATTTGATCTCCTTGAACCTAGATCTTAGGATCTCCAGTTTCTAGGTAGAGTTACCGTCACAATGACTTGTCCTCGGCCATAGTCCCATTCTCCTCGATGATCTTTCAACTACCTCTCTAGTTAGGCCTTTCGTAAGTGGATCCGACACATTATTGCTTGACTTTATTTAGTCAATTGTGATGGTCCCCCTAGAGAGTAGCTGCCTAACGGTTTTATGTCTTCGTCGTATATGACGAGATTTACTGTTATACATAACGCTCCCATCCCTTCCAATCGCTGCTTGACTATCGCAATGTATGCATATTGGTGCCAATGGTTTGGGCCAAAATGGAATATCTTCCAAGAGATTCGGAGCCATTCAGCTTCTTCACCGGCTTTATCTAAGGCAATAAATTCAGCCTCCATTGTAGAGCGGGCAATACATGTTTGTTTGGACGATTTCCAAGATACCGCTCCTCTACCAATAGTGAATACATATCCACTTGTGGACTTAGAATCAGTTGAATCGGTGATCCAATTTGCATCACAGTATCCCTCAATCACCGCATGATAATTACTATAGTGCAAAGAAAAGTTGTTACAACCCGTAATTTCGTACGTAGATTGCGTCGTAAGATAGTTTACGTGTAAGGGCCATAGAACTCGAAAAATAGTTCAAAAAGTCAAGAAAAGAGAAAAAGGCTTCGCCAAGTTGGGAATGCGGTCGCAAAACCCACGTGCGAGCCGCATTTCTCACACTGAAATCGCAGACCAAGACAGATTTCTGGGCAGAAATCTGTATCAGGAATGCGGTCAGTATGCGATCTCATACTGAAAATGCGGACCGCAAAAATGACCTCCTTCATCACATAATGAGACAGATTTCTGGGCCACGGTTCGAATGCAGAATGCGAACTGCATGTTGATTTTGCGACGAGAATGCGATCGCAAACCTGTAGGCGTCAGATACGTGTGTCACTTATTGACTGACCTATAAAAGGGGGCTTAGACAGCTATTTCACCATTTTCTGAAACCCCAAAGCCAAGAAGAACCACCTGCAACCCCTTCTCAAAATCCCACACAAACCTTGACCAATTTCCCCCTCTTTCAAGTTCTAAATTGGGGAAAGAATCTAGAAATTGAAGAATTAGGGAAAGGCCCTAACTGATTTTCCTCTCTTAGAAGCCCTAATTGAGAGTGAAACCTAAAAGTTGAAGAACCAAGGAAAAGGGCTGAGATATTCCACATGCAAGGTAAGTTACTACTCCCTTTCATGCATTCTTTCTCCTGGGAATTCATGGTATTTCATTCTATGCATGTAAGAACTCGTGGGGTGGTGATTGGGAGCCATGAGTTTAAGTTAACTAGTGATAATGGACTGGGTTATGGTTGTTTTGGGTTGCATGTCTTACTACTATTGTTATGGAGTTTTGGAGGAAGAAGGGTGTGGAGAAACACCATATAAATTTAGGGCTGTGGTTAGATATAACTATGACGTTTAGAGGATAACGATAGAATCATTTCTTTCATTGTAGACTAAGGAATTGTGACAGTGCGTAGCTTGAAATTGGCGCAGAGAATACCAGGTATGTAAGACCATCCCTTTCTTTCTTTTGCACGACTCCGTTCATACATGATACAATAAACGAGCCCCAAAGATACTCTACTCTTAGAAGGTAGGAGTGCTTATATTGTTTCCCCTCTTACGGGAGGATTGATGTGTATTATTTCTTCGACCTTATGTCACCATAAAAGTATGATTCACATGAGTCCAGCATGCATTATCTATTTTACTTTACCGCGTCGCGCTATAGTCGGTCGGGCAGGCACCTATTGTGCAACCACTGATCAGTTGGGTATGATGATGATGAGGCCCACAGAGGCGTATGTACATAATGATGGTAAGGCCCACAGAGGCGTATGTATATGATGATTTTTGAAGAAATATACACACACACACACACACACACACACACACACACACACACATATATATATATATATATATATATATATATATGTATATGTACATGCACATTAGGCATCTCATGGTTAGTCGCCCTCAGAGGCGTTCAGATGGTACAGATTGTATGTTTCTTACCCTGACGCGTACTACTGTTCTTATATTATGTTCCTATCTTACATACTCAGTACATTATTCGTACTGACGTCCTTTTATTTGTGGACGCTGCATGTCGTGCTGCAGGTCCGGACAGACAGATAGACGAGGCTCCCCCATCACAGTAGGCTGTCCAGCTCAGCGGATATTGGCGAGATCCATCCTTCGGACTTGCCGTAGTCTTGGTATGCATTTTGTTATAGGCATTATGGGCATGTCGGGGCCCTGTTCCGACAGAGGTTGCATCATGTATGTTCCAGTAGAGGCTCATAGACAAGGAGTGGTTTATGTATAGTTGGATTGCCTTGTCGGCAAATGTATTTTGTTGTATAGTTTTGCATCGCAGCCTTAAGGGCCATGTTATATATATATGTATGTTCATGTTAATGTATGGTATTTCAGTTGATTATGATCATGGTTTGCTATTCATACGGGCATCATAAGCCTTATAGGCAATATGGAAAGTTAGAGGGAAGACATGCCGGCACTCGTCGAGTAGGGTCCGGGTGCCAGTCGCGGCCCTCCGGCTTGGGTCGTTACAAAAGTCTTGGGTATGTTTTAAATATCCAAAAAATCCTTTCATCCCCATTCAGTGAGATTGACCTGGATTACTCGTGTATCGACTCAATTTACTTATAGCACAAGCTATATCTGGTTGAGTACAATTCATGATATACATTAAACATCCCAACACACGAGCATAATCCAATTATAATATGCTTTGGCCTTTGTTCTTTGCAAGTGCAAGATTCACGTCAATTGGAGTCTTTGTAACTTTAAAATCTAAGTGCTTGAATTTTTCAAGTACTGCTTTAATGTAATGAGGTTGCGACAATGCCAGACCTTGAGGAGTCTTATGAATCTTAATACCTAGAATTAAATCGGCAACTCTCAAGTCTTTCATATCAAATTTGCTAGTTAGCATACGCTTAGTCGCATTTATGTTGGCAATGTCATTACTCATTATCAGCATATCATCCACATTTAAGTAAACAATGACTATGTGATTTGTAACATTTTAATGTACACACATTTATCACATTCATTTATCTTAAAACCATTTGACAACATTGTTTGGTCAAATTTTGCATGCTATTGTTTGGGTGCTTGTTTTTAGTCCGTAAAGCGACTTAACAAGTCTACATACCTTCTTTTCTTTACTTGGAACCACAAACCCTTCAGGTTGTTCCATGTAAATTTCTTCCTCCAAATCTCCATTTAAGAAGGCCGTTTTAACGTCCATTTGATGAATTTCAAGATCATATATCGCAGCTAATGCTACTAACGTTCGTACAGACGTAATTTTTGTAACTGGAGAGTATGTATCATAATAGTCAAGACCTTCTCGTTGTCTATACCCTTTGACCACAAGTCTTGCCTTATATTTGTCAATAGTACCATCTTTTTTCATTTTTCTCTTAAAAATCCATTTAGAACCCAATGATTTATTGCCTGGAGGAAGATCAACTAATTCCCATGTATGGTTGTTCAATGTAGATTCTATTTTACTATTGACTGCCTCTTTCCAAAATAATGATTCGGAAGAAGTCATAGCTTTTTTAAATGTTCGAGGTTCATTTTTCAATAAGAAAGTCACAAAATCTGGTCCAAATGAAGTAGACATTCTTTGACGTTTACTACGTCTTGGATCCTCCTGATTATACGTACTTTCTTTTGTTTCCTCCCGAAGTTGTTCAGATCCTTCACCAATCGACTCACATTCCTTTTTATACGGATATATACTTTCAAAAAATTCAGCATTATCTTATTCTATAATTGTATTATTATGAATGTCAGAATTTTCTAATTTATGAACTAGAAATCGATATGCTTCCCTATTTGTTGCATATCCTATGAAAACACAATCAACAGTTTTCGGTCCTATCTTTACCCTTTTGGGTTTAGGAACTTGCACTTTTTCCAAACACCTCCACACTTTAAAATAATTCAAGTTGGGCTTCCTTCCTTTTCATTTTTAATATGGAATGGATTGTGTTTTTCCATGGGGTACTCGGTTTAATATCCGGTTAGCCGTAAGAATTGCTTCCCCCCACAAGTTTTATGGCAAACTAGAACTTATCAATAAAGTGTTCATTATTTTCTTTAATGATTGATTCTTTCTTTCCGCAATCCCATTGGATTGGGGCGTGTAAGGGGCCGTTGTTTGATGAATAATTCCATATTCTAAACATATTTCTTCAAAAGGAGATTCATATCCACCACCCCTATCACTTCTTATCATTTTGATTTTCTTGTTAATTTGCGTTTCAACTTTATTTTTGTATTGTTTGATGCATCTATTGCTTCATCTTTACTATTAAGTAAGTAACATTACAATATCGAGTACTGTCGTTAATAAAAGTTATGAATTACTTCTTTCCACTGCGAGATGGTATTGACTTCATGTCGCAAATATCTGTGTGAACTAAATCTAAAGGATTTGAATTCCTTTCAACTGAATTATAAGGATGTTTAGCATACTTAGATTCCACACATATTTGACATTTTGATTTGTTGCGTTCAAACTTAGGCAATACTTCTAAATTAATTATTTTTCGCAAGGTTTTATAATTGACATGTCCCAAACGTATATGCCATAAATCATTTGACTCAAGTAAGTAAGTAAGAAGAAGCTAAAATTTTATTATTTTCAACAACCATTACATTCAGCTTAAAAAGGCACTCAGTAATGTAACCTTTTCCTAAGTACATCTCGTTCTTACTTATTAAAACTTTGTCTGAAACAAAAACACACTTAAATCCGTTCTTGACGAGAAGTGAAATAGAAACTAAGTTCTTCCATATTTCAGGAACATGACAAACATTGTTGAGAGCCACCACCTTGCCAGAGGTCATCTTCAGGAATATCTTTCCATAACCTTCAATTTTGGCCATTGCAGAATTTTCCATAAAATTGGTGTCGTCGGGTCCAACGAGAGCATATGAAGCAAATGCTTCTCTAACAGCACAAACATGGTGGGTGGCACCAGAATCAATCCACCACTCCTTAGGATTTCCCACTAAGTTGCATTCAGACAACATGGCGCACAAGTCATCAATATCATCATTTGTTTCAACCATATTTGCTTGTCTCTTTTTCTTCTCTTTCTTTGGAGCACGACATTCTGCAGCTTTGTGTCCAACCTTTTCATAGTTGTGGCAATTTCCCTTGAACTTCTTCTTGCTGGGATTTTGGTCCAGAATACTTCTTTCACTTTTTCAGATTAGTTGGAGCAGTTTCAACAATATTTGCTCCCATAATTGTTGAGTTCCCACGTGTCTTCTTTTCTGCAGCTTTATTGTCCTCTTCGATCCTCAATCAAATGATGAGATCTTCGAGTTTCATCTCCTTGCGCTTGTGTTTCAAGTAGTTCTTAAAGTCCCTCCATAAAGGAGGCAACTTCTCAATCGTTACTGCAACTTGAAATGCCTCATTGATGACCAAACCTTCAATGAATAATTTATAATTAGTAACAAAATTTGTACTTTCAACAAAAGCATCAATTCGGATTATACCTTCAGCAAGGAGATCGTGAATTATAAATTGCAGCTCTTGAACTTGGGTAATGACATGCTTGCTGTCTACCATCTTATAGTCCAAAAACTTGGCTGCAACAAACTTCTTTAACGGCATCCTCAGTTTTATACTTCTTTTCCAACGCATCCCATAGTACTTTAGAAGTTTCTGCATTACTATAGACATTGCAAAGATTATCCTCCAGTCTGCTAAGAATGTAATTATTGCACAAGAAATTTGAGTTCTTCCATGCCTCAGTCACTATAAAACGTTTATTATCAGGAGTTGATTGCGGCAGAACCGGAACGTCCTCCTTGATGAACTTCTATAGATTCAAAGTAGTCAAATAGAAGACCATCTTTTGTTGCCAATGTTTGAAATCAATGCCGGAAAATTTTTTGGGCTTTTCCGCCGGAGCCGATGGTGGCACAGAATGATTGGAAATAGCAACATTGCTCGTAGAGCCAACCATGAGGGTTACTGTTTCTGTCATTTCTGTAAACAATAAAACAGAAACAAAATTAATCAACGGTAAAGTATTTAAAATCTTCAAACCGAAAAACTTTAACAAAAACAGATTAAATGCCACGGTGAATATTTTATTTCTTCAAACCGAATACAGAACAAGTAGAAAATCATAGAGATTTTAATCTCGTAATGTCAACCAAGGAGTAAAAAATTCGAAGATTTTAGTCTCCAAACTGAGAGTAGAAATCACTAAGATTTAGTCTCCACAAAAAGAGAATAAGATGAATACAGAAAAAATAATTAAGTTCCTTAAGCTTGTTAGTATTCTGTATTCGAAAAATATATTCAAACAATAAAAAGAAACAGAAATTTAGAAAAGCAGAATTATTTCAAGCCCACTGAATTCACAGTGTTTCCTTAAGGAACTTAATCCCTTTCTAGTACCCGAGGTTTAGGATTAGTTTCTCTCAGGATAGAACGGATTACCCTCACTGGTGTAGCGGTACTTCAAACCCCAGTGACAACGAACGCAAAGAACAATAGTAAATCACACTCACTGCTTTCTTTTCTGTTAAAACAATGCAGAAAGAAGAAGGATAAATCAGAATTTTTGAAGGGAAAATCTGAGGGAGATTTCATGTATTTATAGCCAAAAAACATTGGGTTATACTGAAGAGTTACAACTCTTCATGTAAGGTTGCAACTCAAAATGGCTGTTTCATAAAACGACCTTTTATGCAAAACCGCCAAATTCAAATTATAACGGGAAAATTAAAATGGAGAAAAATTGAATTACCATTATAGACGCGGTCTAATTTGGATTAATTAGTATTGCGTCAATATTAACAATGAAATTTGATCCAAAAAATTAATCAATCAATCGTTTGACCAAATCCGAGCCGAAGCCGAACAACGACGACGACGGCGCGAGGCTTGCCTTCTTCTTAATTATTTAAGAGCTAGAAGAAGAGCAATTTTATATCCATCAAAAGTCTTTTCCTCCTCCAATCTGGGACAATGCCCCTTTGTTAAGGAGGAAAAATCAAAATTTTATTTTTCCCTCCATTTCCCATTCACCTCTTTTAAGCTCTAAGAAGCTTAAACCCAACAAAAGTTTTTCGAAAAATTCTTTCGGAGGTGAAATTTTGTTGGTTCTTGCGGAACAAAATTTTAAAAAGACGTTTGTTTTACGTATTGAGGCTCTGAATAGGCGGACCTAACCTTAGGGTAGAAGAGTTGCCGGAGCGCTGCAACTTTTATATATATATATATATATATATATATATATATATATATATATATATATCTTAAATAACAGGCGTATATTTTAATTGACACCCTAAAACTCAAAGCTTAAGCAGTTGCATTGATCGATTTGGGGGCGCATCTTGACTTTTAGTATTTTGCCTTGGTTCGATTTTCGCATTTGTTCAAAATTTTATTTGATAGTGATGCCCCCGCTACTTTTAAATTTTATCTTGGGCCCGACGCTGGCTCTGATGTAGTGATAATGTATGGGTTAGTCGCTCTTTACAAATTCGAACTCAGCAACATATGAAAGCTATAGTATTTACTACTATTTAGGTAGAAAACTAAAAAAACTGACTCAAAATATTCTCCTGAGTCACGTCCAAACGCCTCATAAACTTCCAATTGACAATGCCTAATCCCCCTTCAGTAACTTTTCCTGTCTCCACTTGCGCGGCATATGGAAAAGCTGATAAGTCAATTAACTGACTGACAGCGCGTGCAACTTGAAATTGCTGAATATAAATTCGCTCTCCTACTTAAAAGCGTGACCAAGCTAGCTAACGGTCATCTCTTTAAAAAACCGAACGTCTCTGAGTTTCTGTTTCAATGTCTCTCCACTCTCTCGTTTCCCGTGTATGATAGAAAAACCTAGGGAATTTTTAGTGTGAGCTGATAATGGTGAAGATCATAGCGTGCTTTCAGCTTCCAAATCGGAGTTCTAGGGCTTGGACTCCTTTCCTGCTAAACAATGGACTCGTTCGGAGTTTTGGTTACCGCAAACTTCCTGAACAGCTACTCAATCTCTCCATCCTCAAATTAGATGGCTCTTCATTCGGTAAAATTAGATGAATACTGGAGTGTATCAGTTAAGTTTTTATTGCATTTTGTTGTTGTATTATGGCTAATGCCGGTTGTTTAAATGGAATTTTGGATAGTAATTCATGTAGCGAGGAATGCTACAGTAGCAGACCTTAAGCAAGCAGTTGAGGAAGCTTTCAATTTGTCGCTGGACGATGAAGGACAAATTTTGTGGTATGAAAAGCTAATTATTTTGTACAGTTGTTGACACTACACGAGAAACAGAGGCGTATCTAGCCTTTGCAATTGAACAGAGCTTATTGCTTTTAATTCGGTTACTTATGCATAAAAAGGGGAACTATAATTAAATTCTTATATAATGGACTCACCAATTGTGAGTTTTTAAATATTGGATCCGCATTTACGAGAACGATCACCATATTCGAGACATGCTTTTGTTGCACTGTATTAGCAGGAAAAAAATGAAGAAGAACTCATTAGATGTGCTGTGATAATATGATAATGGAAATGGAGTCAAATTTTACAATTTTTTGGTGCAATGGTTCAGAAAGTTATAGAGTTGGTTGTTATAATAGAATTTGTCATTAATTCAACTGCTTGCTAGTAATTGGTATTTGAAATTTTCACTGTGACTGTGTCAGTGTCAGTGTCAGTGTCAGTGACAGCAATCTCGTTGAATGCAAAATGACTGAAAATAAATGGAGTAAATTAAAATTGGAGGAAATTTTGAACTTCCATCTTGATGTAAATATGGTAGGTCTTGAAATTGTATTGCCAATTGACGCAGGTCACTAGTATGGAGCCACTTCTGTTTGTGCTACGGAAGTCAGAAACTTGTTAATGACAAAGCTTGTATTAGCTGTTACGGAATCAAAGATGGAGATCAGGTCAGTAAACTATGTTACTTACTGATTGAGAATTTTAAAAAAAAGAAGCTAAAGGAGCTCTGAGATGTGATGAGTTCTGTAGATGGATACAAATGTGGGCTTATGATGGAGTCAGTGCTTGAAAAACCGTATGTAGTTACTAGCTCAGGCATCACATATTTCTTAAGTTAGCATAGCTCCACATTTTCGGGACCAAAGCAAAGAATTTGTTTTTTGAGGATACAATTTTCTTGTTTTCAGCCCCATGATATTTTGGATTTTCCAGCTAGAATAAATTCTTGATCAAGTAATAAATCTGCTTCGGCTGAAATTTGTGCCTATCTCTTGCTGGTTCGTATGACAAAGAATTTGCTTTGGATGTGCACTGAATTGATAAATGTATCTAGTTATCGGATATGAATCTGCTTTTGAATATGAATTTGCTTTGGATGTGCACTAAAAAAAAAAGAGCACCCGGTGCACCAAGCTCCCCTATGAGCAGGGTCCGGGGAAGAACTTAACCACAAGGATCTATTGTACGCAGCCTTATCCTGCTTTGGATGTGCTTCGGCTGAAATTTGTGCCTACCTCTTGCTGGTTCGTATGACAAAGAATTTGCTTTGGATGTGCACTGAATTAATAAATGTATATAGTTATCGGATGTGAATCTGCTTTTGAATATGAATCTGCTTTGGATGTGCACTAAAAAAAAAAAAGAGCACCCGTCGCACCAAGCTCCCCTATGAGCAGGGTCCGGGGAAAAACTTAACCACAAGGATCTATTGTACGCAACCTTACCCTGCTTTGGATGTGCACTGAATTGATAAATGTAGCTAGTTATTGGAAAACATATATGGGTTACTAGAACAAGCAGTGAACAATCCATACCCAGTTTCTGCCTCTGTATTACAAACACACACTTATACATGTAGTCACACACACAAGCTGTCAAACACACATTTTCTGAATACTTCGTAATCAAGCTCTCATTAGTCGATATGCTCTTTGAACTTCAATAGTGCTTCTCCCAGTACACTCATTTTATGCTTCTTACAACCGTGGTCTTACACTCTTTTTCTTTATTGTGTGGAGTATGCAGTTTCAATTTGCACAGCATGTGACATTGGAGTACAGACCAGCTAAACAAAAATGGGGAAGCCAGAGTAACCAGTCCAAAGAATGCTCTATGTAAGGGTATTCCTAAGATGTGTGACCTTCTTTTCTGAAGAGAGCAAATTTGACTGACCAAATATGTAGTTGATACCACTTCATTTGCATGTCATTTTGATAATCCACTATCCCGCATCAGACATTTTAGTATGAAGCCAAATATTACTCACGTAATTAAGATAGGGAACCTGGTTGCTTTTCCTTTTTCTTTTGCCTGGATGCTTTCTTTTGGTTGTGTAAGATGTTATTTTCAAGAACTGATTAGCTTAAATCTAGGCCTATGTTCCCCTAGAAGTTCATTATTGCCTGGGTATGAATATTTAGGTTGGTCACCATTCTTACATTGAGGATTGTGTGAATGAGTTGTGACCCTCCACCTCATTTCATAGTTCACAAGTACTGTCAATACTTCTTACCTGATATAACGTGGAGACCCTTAACTGGAAAGTGTTTTGCTTGTGGACCATCTTCTTCAACTTGTCTTCCGACATCCTATCCTCTAAAATGGTTACATGAGCGTTAGAATCAGACAATCTCTGAATTTTGGGCAGACTCATTTGTGAAGAAAGATGAAATTTGTCTTTGGTCCAAAACTAAAGAGAGAGCGTCGACAGTCAGAGTTAAGTTGCAACCAGGTAACCAGCAAATAACCGAGTCTTTGGTGCAAAACTAAACAGAAAGCGTCGGCAGTCAGAGTTAAGTTGCAACCATGTAACCAGCAAATAACCGAGTTCTAACAGTAGCTTCAGTTTCTGGGAAGTGGGAACACATGTTTTAGCTTATACATGTAGCACTGCATGTTTGCATGTATATAAACTTGATCTTCTGCGAACAGAATTTTAGTGGCATTCTCTAACAGTTCCTTTGCCAGTTCAAATGCGCATGAAGTGAATGTTGAAGATAATGCCAACATTGATGACCAAGAGAAGAGCAAAGTGATTGGTGATTTAGACGAGGACGCAATTCCTGAACCAAAATTCAAGCGGTCTCATTTTTTAAAAGGATGGTTATCTCGATCAAAATTTTGGGCCACAAGAAAGCTCTAGGACCTGTATTTCTCTTTCACTGTGCTACCGATGGGTCTTTAGAGCTGAAAAATTGGTCAGGTAGAGTGAAAGGGGTGCCAAACTGCTTGTGCTGCTGTATATGCTGTCGATGTGAAGATCATTTGTCATCTTCTTTTTTGTTTATTGTGAATAGGTTGTTCAATCTGGAATTTGTGAGTGCTGGTTCAATTGTTATTATCAAAGCTGTGGATGCTAATCTTAGTTACTCCTATCTCCTCACTGCAGAAGATAGTAGCTTGCTCTTAAAAAGATAGTGCTATATGATAGGATCAGTGAATACGATCTGCTTACATTTCTCAGTGCTATGTTATATATAGATCATAGCTCCATCCTTCCTTTTTCTGTTTTTCTGCCTTCCAGGCAAAGTGATATTATAGATAAAAAAAAGTATTTCGGTGTACGAAACATTCAGCCTTCCGCAGGAATATGTACGATGTAGCAGTAGACTGATTTCACGTCCCGAAATGATATTATAGGTGGTGGAACTAAATGGCACAGTTTCAATAGCAGAAGCTGGATAGAACAAAAATGACATACAATCAGGAATCAGGAAATACCTCTCAGGGGAGACAGGTTGCAAAGAAAATTTTGCAGGGCTGTTTTCCTTGCCCACTCGAGGTTGGAAAGTGCTGTGCTAAAGTGACTGATTATACACTCAAGTTTTAAATAATTTTGAGAAATACTGACTCCAACAAAGTGGAAAGTATATCGATATACTTTGAATCATCTCATATATTTCATAGTTTCTCCAATTACTTGATAATTAAACAACAGATAACCTGCTAAAAACCAATTGGTGTAACTACAGTGCACATAAGTTAAAAACTAATTATTCCGCTAAATTGAAACATCTCTATCACTAATTATAATTATACTAATTCCGCTTTTAAGACGGATAGGAAGAGAGAATCTCTCAACAGTGTATTGCTTTAGACGCAAGCACCACGTAGCAAACAAAATAACACGTCATTCTAGCATTCCCTAGTGCTGACACGTGTTAAGCCAGATCATTCATGTCTTCTGGATTGACCTATATTAGGCCACTTCTCGAGTCTTCCACAGTTACTTCTCTCTTGTTTTTTAACCCAAGTCTCTGAAGCAACCAAAAGAAACAAAAATACAAAGTCTCAAAATCAAGAAACAGAGTATATACAAACTATGCAGGCAACTATGGATGTGCAAGAAAGCCCCAAAAAACCTCAGCACCACCAAATGCTGAAAGACAAGCAAGTGAAGGATTTAATGGTAGACAAGAGAAGGCTAGTGGAGGTTCCATATACAGCCACGTTAGCAGACACAATAAATACTCTGATGGCTAACAAGGTGGTGGCCGTCCCGGTGGCTGCGCCGCCTGGGCATTGGATAGGAGCTGGTGGTTCTATGATTTTGGAGTCTGATAAGCAAACTGGTGTTGTGAGGAAACATTATATAGGGATGGTTACCATGCTTGATATTTTGGCTCATATTGCTGGAAATTGTAGTGCTGATGATACTGATCTTGCTAAAAAGATGATGGTCCCTGTTTCCTCTATTATAGGACATTGTCTTGAAAGTCTTAGTTTGTGGACCCTCAGTCCTAATACTAGGTATGTTGTTGGTAATTATTTTTAAATTGTTTCTATTATATTGTTGTTGCTACTATTTATTACTTTATTTTTTGTCATTGAGTCGAGTTTCTATCGGGAAACAGTCTCTCTGCCCCACCTTTGTGAGGGATTATTATAAGCAGCGGAAGCAATCCCAATATCAAAATCACATATAATATAGGCAACTAGCATAAACGAAATTTCACGGGTTACCTCTTGAAGCGTGAAAAAAGCTACTCCATCACGTGAATCTCCAATTCCACAACAACTCTGATGAAATCTCAATCACCCGCACGATCACGATCTCCGAACATTCCACGGTCTCCTACTGTGTTACTCAAATAATATCCGGGGGCGAAATTTCTAGAAAAAAAGGCTGAAATTTGGCCACCATCTCTCTCCTCTAGATTGAAAAACCTGTTGGGTTTTTCTTTCCACCAGATAAAGGATTTTCTTATTTCCTTTTATTTAGGCAGAAGGATCACAGAATTTAATTAACAAGGCTTTTAATTATGGAATTAATTTCTAATTTTCGAAATTAATATTCACCATAATTAATTACAAATTATTTCACTAAAAATTCATAATTATACTTCTTATGCAATTTCGAAATTCATCAATTAAATGTTATTTAACTCCTCATGTTAAGATTCAAATACTAATCAATTAAATTAGATTACTGACAATTTAATTTATTGTTTATTTTTTTTAGACTTTCGCTTAACTTATTTCATGTGTCGAATAAAAAATTCGCTGGTCCGGTTTACAAATGAAAACTTATAAGCTTTCATAAAGATGTGTTATCAATCTCTAAAACGAGACATGGTTTCCATAAACTAACTATTACTTTGCCAATGTACATTATTATCCATTTACCAAGCATATTGACCCAAGAAAGGATCTCGCCTTTTAATAAATCAAAAAAATAATAATATACACAGCTAATAATAATTATATCAAGATTAAGAGTATAATTACATTTAATGGCTAGAGAGTTTATCTTATTAAGTTAGTATAAAATACTTATCTCTACTTGGTCCGTTCAATACATACAAAATGTACTAGCACAATAAGTTGGAATTAAACCATTCTCATAATCAAGATAAATTATATTTAATCTTGTGCTATAATCATCCATGATGGTTTGTCCAATTCCACCATTAGATAGTGAACTCAAACTTTATACTTATAAGAACCGATAATTTAATCTTTCGTGGATAAGCTAAACTCTATACACTAAATTATCTACTATATAAGCAAATGACATAGAACTAATATATGATCTATTTAAAACTTTATTAAAACTGAATATACAATTATTTCATAATAAATACGATATCTAAACCAAACCCATGGGTAATAGCCAATACTTTTTACCTCCACAAGTTAGAAGGTAGAGGTAGGGATGTGGTCTACGTGCCTACTACCCTTCCAGACTACACGTGTGACACTGGGTTTGTTATTGTTGTACTGCCTCATTGAAGTTTAAACCAACAATGAAAAGTTAAAAGGGTCTAATATGAGGTGCCTAGAGCTACAATAAAAATTAAAAGGGGCTAAGTTGTTCCCAATTATCTCCATTGAAATAAATTTATGATATAACTACTAATGGCGACGTTGGGGGAAAAGACCAAAATTTTGTTCATCAGTAAGATATTGAGGTTGACCAGCTAAGAGTTACTCCATCTAGCTCAACTTATGTGGCAGACTTTGCTTTTTAGTCCATCCAAAAGAAGGCTATATTTCTATTTTTAGAAATAATTTCACTTTATGTTTCTCATATTACCCCTAATTTTATGAAGAATTAACTCAAATAGCCATTCACCCAACTACTTAAACTAAAAATAGCCAGTTGTGGTATAGTTTATGCATAATTTATGTATTATATGTGTATAATTATGTATAATCTATTTATGTTGCTAGAAAAAGTAAACAATAAATATCGCCGGCTATTTGGGTAAAGATCCTAATTTTATCTCATTAGATGATCTATGCTCACAGAAATAGATAATCTGTAGTCACACAAATGGCTTGTTTTAGACTGCCGGTTTTAAGTGTCTTTCTAAAAAGGGTTTTTTCTTAAACTGGTCAGACGATCTCACATAAAATGGGATGGAAGTTATATGCACTCCCAGTATATAGAAAAGTTTCTACATTGTCAGCCTAATTTGACTGATTATATTAGGTTCTTATCACTACCTTTTTGACACTAATAAACTAGTCAGCCTATGCCCAATCTTCAATGCATTGGACATATAAGGCAGTTTCATTACTTGCGTGTTGTACTTTGAGGTTCTAATTTTTCAAGTTTGTTGCACTAATTGGTTGCATTTGTTGGATTATATCTGAAGCATTGTGGATTGTATGGAAGTGTTTAGCAAAGGTATACACCGTGCTATGGTGCCAATCGATGGACAATCAGAAAATGTAGCTGGCGTTGAGCTCACGGAGTCTGCATCATGTTATCGAATGCTAACACAAATGGATCTGCTAAGGTTTTTGAATGACTTCCAAGAGCTTAAAGCTATCATGTCCCATAAGGTCTCGGACAAACAATTACAAGCAGTCACAGATTCTGTTTTCGGAGTTACTAATAAGGCAAAAGTTATCGACGTCATCAAATGTATGAGAACAGGTTCACTCAATGCTGTACCAATCGTTGAGTCGTTTGATGACATTGTAGAAGATCATACTCAGCTTGTAAATGTAAGTTAAGCCTTCGTCTCACTCGTTGTTAATTTAATTTGTATACATACAATAACAGTAAAATTACAGTGTGAATCTAACATCAAAGAGAGAAAAAATTAGAATTGATCGATATATTTTTCGAAACAAACGAAGAGGTAATCGAAAGATGAAACATTAATCATTGACCAACTAAGCCCTCTCGGGACTTTCTTAGAGAGGAATAAATATCATGAAATAAGAGTTGATCCTATTCATGGAGACTCTGTCACTATTCCAAAAATGATAAAGTTCGACACTATTGGTATTTCTGTTTGGGAAGTGGTAGTAGTAGGTTATCCCGCATTGTTGTTAGTCTGTCTTAGACTGTCAAGTTTCATATGATATTTACAGGGAAAAAAGAGGAGGATAATAGGAACATTTTCGGCGACAGACTTGAGAGGATGTCCTGTATCGCAACTGCAGCCTTTATTAAATCAAGGGGTTGTTGATTTCTTGAAAATGTTATCGGAAGCACAATTTTATGAATCTACAGGGCTGAGATCTTTGTCGAGGGAACTCGTGACTTGCCAACCAGAATCATCCTTAAGGGAAGCGGTAGAGAAAGCTGTTGGGAATCATGTGCATCGTGTTTGGGTGGTGGATGAACAAGGGTTGCTAGAGGGAGTAGTGTCTCTCACTGATATGATAAGAGTCATTCGGCTCTGGTATCTTACTGAGTTTTTGCAGTAATGCGTTCGTGGAGTCAAGGAGATGTTTTGCGGTTTTGTATCTGCAATTTCTTTTGTCTGGTTGGTGGTTAGTGAGTGGGGTTCTCTTTATCTGTTTCTTTTATTAAAGAATTTGGCACGTTAATCTTTTTGGCACGTTAATCTTTTTGGCACGGTACGCCTGTTCTATACACACATCTCCCAAAAAAAAAACAAAAGAAAAAAAATGCAATGTGCCTACATTTTTGCTGTTCAACTACCCATGTAGTCTTGCAATTAAATTCGAAATGTTCCATTGTGCCTACATTTTTTATGTTCAACTGCCCAATGTTTGAATTTAATTCGGAATGCGAAGAGAACTGCTTTATGTATAGCATCACTACGTTTTCCCATTTCGTTTGCAAAAGTTCATTGAATTATGCGATTGAAGGTGTAGGCACACTTTTTTTAAAGAAGATAGTACAGGTTAAGGGGAGTGCATTTTTATGAGATAATGCTTGTCTTTTGGTCTTCCCAAATGGTGTACAGTAATAGGCATTTGAGAATAGTTGCTCGTCGCGTTAAACTAAAGTATTTGAATTTGAAGTTGAAAAGAGTATCTGCTTATAGATTCCCTATTCTCCTCCCATACTGAATTTCCAACACTTTATCGTCGACGCGATTATGGGAGTCTCATCGGGTAGATGCTACAAAGTGATGGTATCTGGAACGCGATGAGCTCCTTTGAAGATATCAATATTATATAGTATATTCCTAGATGGTGAAATGTGCTAGCTCATAATTTAGTTAAATTTTCTATTTCATTTCTACCCAAGGTTAGCTATGAATCTGTCTTCCCAAGTTGAGTCGCAGACAGACTATTTGAGTCTATAGTTAGGTTTCTTGAAAGATGGGGCAGCAATCGGCATGCGCGGGGTCCGGAGAAGGCTCGGACCAAACGTGTCTATTGTACGCAGCATTGTTCTGTATTTCTGCAAGAGGCTGTTTTCATGGCTTGAACCCGTAATCTCCATGTCACGTGGCAGTGACTTTACCAGTTACACTAAGGTTATACTTCATTATAAAAATTAGCGAGGTTATAAAATTTCTATGTAGCCCCTTAAAAAGTTGTTTGTATAAATGTTTTTCCTAAAAATATTTGCTAACACGTTCACTACTAGAAATCAGGCATTTAGAGACCAAACATTAGCGACCAAAGTTGGTCTGCCACAAAAAGCGACCAACTTTGGTCGCCAACATAGACGAAAAAAATAAAAAAAAAATTTAAATAAAATAGCGACCATTATTGGTCGCCAACTGGTCGTTGATGTGTTCAACATTTTGACCGGACTGGTCAAACAAATCCGGTCAAAGAAAATTCAAAAATAGCGACCAACTTTGGTCGAAAACTGGACCCACGTTCAATATTAGCGACCAAAGTTGGTCGCCTAAGGAAGGGAAATTTTCTGGGAAATTAGCGACCAAAGTTGGTCGCTTTTGTTGAATATTAAATTAAATCAGAAATTAAATTGGCGACCAAATTTGGTCGCTTAGTGGAAGGAATTTTATGGTGACATAAGCGACCAAAGTTGGTCGCTTCCATGAATATTAAATTAAATCAGAATTTCATTTGGCGACCAACTTTGGTCGCTTCTCTGAGGAAATTTTATGGTGCCATAAGTGACCAAAGTTGGTCGCTTATCTGGAAAATTAAAATAAATCAGATTTTCATTTGGGGACCAACTTTGGTCGCTAATAGAAAGTATATATGTTAGTGACCAAAGTTGGTCGCTTTCTTGTTAATATTTTACCAAAGTGTATAAATATATTACTAATATATATATATATATATATATATATGTATATATAAATATATATATAACTATATATATATATAGTTATATATATTTATTTATATAAATATATTATACAGTTTTATTTATATATATACAATACATTATATATATATATATTTATATATATATAAGACTATACATATATAAGAACATGAATACATGTATAAGAACATGAATACATGTATAAGCATGAATACTAAGTGTAGTATATATACTAAGTGTATTTCATATACTAAGTGTATTGTATAGTGTATTATGCAATATACACTATACTCTATATATAGTATAGCGTACTATATATCAAGTTATATATGTATATGTATACTAAGTGTATTGCATATACTAAGTGTTTATATATATATAACTTGATATATATAGGATGTAGTATATAATTATACACCCAACGATACACTTAGTAGACGCAATACACTTAGTATATGAAATACACTACTATATTATACTATATATATAAAAGCTATATTCGATATACTTTTAGCTAATGCACT
>MCJB01039342.1:0-58684 GCA_002018475.1 Nicotiana obtusifolia | reverse complement strand
AGATGCAGTTGTTTCGAGGGTTTTGGTAGACAATGGGTCCAGTGCGAATATTTGCCCACTGTCTACCCTGCAGAAGCTGAAAGTTGGTACTGACAGGATTCATTTGAATAGCGTGTGTGTCCGGGGCTTTGATGGAGGAGGTAAGGATTCTGTTGGAGATATAGTGCTTGAGATATCAATAGGCCCAGTCGAATTCACCATGGAATTCCAAGTGCTTGATATAGCCGTCTCCTACAATTTGTTGCTAGGGAGGCCCTGGATCCACGCAGCTAAAGCGGTTCCATCTTCGTTGCATCAGATGGTGAAATTCGAATGGGATAGACAAGAGGTAGTCGTGCATGGCGAAGGAGATCTGCCAATCGGAAATGACACAATTGTGCCGTACATTGAAGAAGATGATGATAAGGGGCCATGGGTATTTCAGACTTTTGAAACAGCGCCAGTTGCAAAGATTATTGAAGGTGAGCACATTCGGGGTCCCAGGTTATCCTCTGCATCCGTCATGGTTGCGAACGAAATGCTGAAAAATAGTTTTATACCAGGTAAGGGCCTCGGGTCATCACTGCAAGGTTCTGCGCATCCAATATGCTCCAAAGGGAATTTTGGCACATTCGGTTTGGGATTCACACCCACAAATGAGGATATGAAGAGGTTCAGAAATTCAAAACAGAAAGTATGGGCTCTCCCCAAGCCCATCCCACACATATCCAGATCTTTTGTCAAGCCAGGAGCCGGAAGACCTTCGACTCCCTCAATCATGAAACCGGTGGTCGATGTTGATAAAGAGTTAATCAGAAGGTTCCAAAGTTTGTTTGAAGAGGTCAATATGGTTGAGGTCGGTGAAGGTTCTAGCCGGGCGGATGTGCAGTTTGTTGGCCCGAACGTGAGGCTTAACAACTGGGAAGTTACTCCTCTCCCCACCAGGAAGGAGTTTTGGTAGTTTGCTTTATTTCTTTTTCTGTTATTTGAACTATTTCAGGGTTGTAATCGAGAGTTTTACTTTTGTTTATTTTGACACTCAAACTCTTATATCCTTTTAGTTTCAATGAAATGCAGTTTCCATCTTTCTATTATTCTTAATAGCGTTTTATTTTGTTTCTTTTGTACAGTTCTTTTTATGCTGGTTGCCATGACATGACATGCATGAGGAATTTTCAGCCGGAATTTAAAAGCCAATCTAATTCTGAAATAACAATCCAGGAAGTAGAGTATGATGATGAGATAGGATATGATGAAGAAGCAGCATTCGAGCAAATCAGTAAAGAGCTAAAACAATTTGAGGAAAAACTGAAACCTAATTTGAGTGAAACTGAAGCAATCAATTTAGGGGGCCAGAATGATGTTAGGGAAACCAAAATAAGTGTGCATCTAGAACCATCAGTGAAAGAGGAGATAATCAAAGCATTGTTCGAATACAAAGATGTCTTCGCTTGGTCGTATGACGAAATGCCGGGTTTGAGCACTGACCTGGTAGTCCATAAATTGCCAACTAATCCAGCATGTCCCCCCGTCAAGCAAAAGTTACGGAAGTTTAAGACGGATATGAGTGTAAAGATCAAAGAAGAAATCACAAAGCAGCTCACTGCAAAAGTCATTCGAGTCACTCGATATCCCACTTGGTTAGCTAATGTTGTGCCGGTACCAAAGAAGGATGGTAAGACCAGGGTATGTGTTGATTACCGTGATCTTAACAAAGCAAGCCCAAAGGATGATTTTCCCTTGCCAAACATTCACATTTTGATTGATAATTGTGCCAAGCATGAGATTGGTTCTTTTGTGGATTGCTACGCGGGATATCATCAGATCTTGATGGACGAGGAAGATGCAGAAAAGACAGCATTCATCACGCCATGGGGAACCTATTGTTATCGGGTAATGCCATTTGGTTTGAAGAATGCTGGGGCAACTTACATGAGGGCAATGACCATAATGTTTCATGACATGATACATAAAGAGATCGAAGTTTATATAGATGATGTGATCATAAAGTCAAAGAAGCAGTCTGACCATGTCAAAGATCTGAGAAAGTTTTTCCAAAGGCTCCGTAGGTACAATCTCAAGCTCAATCCAGCAAAATGTGCATTTGGTGTCCCGTCCGGTAAACTGCTAGGGTTCGTGGTCAGTCGACGCGGTATTGAGTTGGATCCATCAAAGATCAAGGCCATTCAAGAATTACCGCCGCCAAAGAACAAAACAGAGGTGATGAGCTTGCTTGGGAGGTTAAATTACATCAGCAGATTTATTGCTCAACTCACGACGACCTGTGAGCCCATTTTTAAGATGCTGAAGAAGAATGCTGCAGCCGAGTGGACTGACGAGTGTCAAGAATCATTTGATAAGATCAAGAGGTACTTGTCAAACCCACCTATGCTGGTTCCACCAGAGCCTGGAAGACCTTTAATTCTTTATTTGACAGTCCTAGATAATTCTTTTGGTTGCGTGTTGGGTCAACATGATATCACGGGAAAGAAGGAGTAAGCAATTTATTATCTTAGTAAGAAGTTCACTCCTTACGAGGTTAAGTACACTCTGCTTGAGAGGACATGTTGCGCCTTGACTTGGGTGGCGCAGAAGTTCAAGCATTACCTGTCATCTCACACCACCTATCTCATTTCTCATATGGATCCTCTGAAATATATCTTTCAGAAGCCTATGCCCACAGGAAGGCTTGCAAAATGGCAGATTTTACTCACAGAATTTGATATCATTTATGTGACTCGGACCGCGATGAAAGCCCAAGCTTTGGCCGACCATTTGGCCGAAAATCCGGTGGATAATGAATACGAGCCATTGAAGACTTACTTTCCTGATGAAGAGGTTATGTCTATTGATGAGGTTGACCACGACGGAAAGCCAGGTTGGAAACTTTTCTTTGATGGAGCCGCCAACATGAAAGAAGTCGGAATAGGAGCTGTACTTATCTCTGAAACAGGGCAGCATTACCCTGTAACAGCTCAACTTCGATTCTATTGCACCAACAACATGGCAGAGTACGAGGCGTGCATTCTGGGGCTAAGGTTAGCCGTAGACATGGGAGTCCAAGAAATATTGGTTTTGGGAGATTCAGACTTGCTGGTCCACCAGATTCAAGGAGAATGGGAGACTCGGGATTTAAAGCTCATACCTTACCGACAGTACTTGCATGACCTTTGCCAGCGATTTAGGTCAGTTGAGTTTAAGCACATTCCCAGGATCCACAATGAGGTTGCTGATGCTTTAGCCACTCTAGCATCCATGTTACATCATCTAGACAAGGTTTATGTTGATCCCATACATATCCAAGTTCATGATCAACATGCCTATTGCAATATGGTAGAAGAAGAAATTGATGGTGAACCTTGGTTCCATGATATCAAGGAGTACATCAGGTCAGGAGTATATCCAACACATGCTACAGGTGACCAGAAGAGAACCATTCGACGTCTGGCCAGTAGATTTTTCTTTAGCGGAGGAATCTTGTACAAGAGGACTCCGGATTTAGGATTGCTGAGGTGCGTAGATGCCAAAGAAGCTTCAATCATCATGGCCGAAGTACACTCTGGAGTTTGCGGTCCACATATGAATGGGCATGTATTGGCAAAGAAGATACTTCGAGCAGGTTATTATTGGCTCACCATGGAACGGGATTGTATCAGTTTTGTTCGCAAGTGTCATCAGTGCCAGGTACACGGTGATCTGATTCATTTTCCTCCATCTGAATTGCACACAGTGTCTGCACCCTGGCCTTTTGTTGCCTGGGGCATGGATGTCATTGGGCCGATTGAGCTGGCTGCATCAAACGGGCATAGGTTTATTCTGGTGGCCATTGATTACTTCACCAAGTGGGTCGAAGCTGTAACTTTCAAGTCCGTAACCAAGAAAGCAGTGGTGGATTTTGTTCATTCAAACATCATTTGCAGGTTCGGAATTCCCAAGGTGATCATCACAGACAATGCTGCTAATCTCAACAGTCATTTAATGAAAGAGGTATGCCAACAGTTCAAGATTATGCATCGGAACTCCACTCCGTATCGTCCTAAGGCAAATGGAGCTGTCGAGGCTGCCAACAAGAACATAAAGAAGATACTTCGTAAGATGGTTCGGGGTTCTCGGCAATGGCATGAAAAGTTGCCTTTTGCATTATTGGGTTATCGCACTACTGTTCGCACTTCAGTGGGTGCAACTCCTTATCTGTTGGTATATGGAACTGAGGCAGTTATACCAGCAGAAGTTGAGATTCCATCTCTTCGGATCATTGCAGAAGCCGAAATTGATGATAACGAGTGGGTCAAAACCCGGCTCGAGCAATTGAATCTGATTGATGAGAAAAGATTGGCCGCAGTATGTCATGGTCAATTGTATCAGAAGAGAATGGCAAGAGCATACAACAAGAAGGTGCACCATCGGAAATTTGAAGTGGGCCAGATGGTATTGAAACGTATTCTCCCCCACCAGGTGGAAGCTAAAGGCAAATTTGCCCCAAACTGGCAGGGACCATTCATCGTGACAAGAGTGTTGCCTAATGGTGCTTTGTATTTAACAGACATGGAAGGCAAATGTGTAGATATGGCTATCAATTCTGATGTACTATGTATGAATTCTTTGCTCATCTTCAATTGTATTTTGTACTTCGCACAGTCGAAGTTGAAATGACGAAGGCATTTTGTTCCGCTACCCAAACACTTTCATCCTTCGTCTACCCTTTTGGGCCTTATTTATTTTCTTTCACATCCCTCTTTTGGAATCCATAGCAGAAAACGAAAAGAAGGAAAAGAAAAGAAAAAAGAAAAGAAAAAGAGAAAAAATGAAAAGAAAAAAAAAGAAAAGAAAAAGAAAAAAAAAAGAAAAGAAAAAAGAAAGAAGCAAACAAACAAAAGGAAAAGGAAAATTGTTTGAACTACGTTCGACCTGATTCCTTTTAAGGATACGTAGGCAGCCTTACGGTTCGGTCTTATCAAAATAAAAAATTAAAATTTTCCCAGTCCCAAAGGAACTGGGGCATAATTTTGAATTCGAAGAATCTGATTCCAAAAGTTGTAATTTTACCCCTATTTTATCTTGAATTATTTTGAGCTTTCATGCCGCCCTTTCTTTCTAACCCTGTCCAAAAGCCCACATTACAGTCCAAAGAAAGACCTTCCGATCAATCTTCGGGGATGCCGGATCAAGCGAGGTAGAGACATGGTTCGCGTCAAGGGCAACACTCCATTCATGAGAGAAAATTCAAAATGAGAGAGTCTTATTGGTGAAAACCCTCACGGGCACCGTAAGGCGATGGTGAGATGAGAGAAAATTCAAAATGAGAGAGTCTTATTGGTGAAAACCCTCACGGGTACCATAAGGCGATGGTGAGTTGAGAGCTAAACAAATGAGAGAAGCTGATTAGTGAAAACTTTCGAGACACTACAAGTCAAGTGGGCTCACAACTTTACAGAGAAATGGGATCAGTGAAAGCCGGTTTAGAGGTATGGACTCATGCCGTGAGCTGAATATGATTGGTTGGCTGGATCAGGCTGATCAATCCGAAATGCATGTCATGATCATTGGAGCCTGCCGCTTTCCCAGATAAGTCTTTCCCTTTTAAATTTCCTTCGCATAAACATTTGTGTTCAAAACTTTCCTTTGATCTTTTGTCCTAAAATCATTACGCTTTGCTTTTTGAGTCTGTCTTTAGGAGTTTCTTTCGAATTAGCCCATGTAGAATAAGTAGGAAAAGGATTTCAAAGCTTACTACCAACTTCTAAATTGCACAAAGTGGAGCTTGGCCAAGCATATCACAACAAACAGGATTTGGAATGAGTGGTACGCAAATAGTTAATAGTTCAGGCAGTAAGGCAATTCTTGAGTTTTGAGGAAATACCAGGACGCAGCAGCGTCCAGAATGAAAATGCAACGCAACATGCAAGGTTAAGAAATTCGGGTCGTTCAGAGTTTATGATTCAATGTCAATCAAAGGTCAAACCACTCTTTGCTCGCTCAAAGCAGCTGATCAGGATGAAGCATGGCAGTTAGCAGAAGCAGATCTCCAGCAAGAGTTAAAACTTGAATGTATTCCCCAGCAGAAGCAAGCCCTCAGCAATTACGCCGCAAACTAACCACCACATTTTTCAAACTAACAAGATTTAATTTTATCTGAAACAGGAGGCATGGGAATTTGTTAATCCACAAAGCCTTCTTGCGAAGAAGACATGGCTTCGGAGGCAAAAGTTTCTATTCAAAATCCCCCAAGCAGAGAGCATGGCCCAGGTAAATTTAGTTTTCGACTTTCAGGACCCTCCTGGATAATGAGAATTAGTTTTTAAAATTTTCAGGACCCTCCTGGATAATGAGAATTAGTTTTTAAATTTTCAGGACCCTCCTGGATAATGGGAATTAGTTATTAAATTTCTCAGGACCCTCCTGGATAATGGGATTTAATTTTAAAATTTTCAGGACCCTCATGGATAATGGGATTTAATTTTTAAGGTAACATAATTAGATTAATCCCCGCAAATATGCCAAGTTCCAAACCGGGGCAGAAAAGTTTGTTTTGTTTTGTTTTGCCTTATTATAGTATCAGGCGCCCACCTGGATAACGAGGGAATACAACTCAAATTTTAGCAGTCAGGTACCCACCTGAAAAACGAGGGCATTTATTCTAAAAGTTTATTTCAAGTTTCAAAGTTCAAGTTAGAAGCACCAAGAGCCCGCCTAAGGAATAGGGTCGAGTCAAGTTAGAGTAGCAAGAAGCTCGCCTCAAGAATGCAAGTCAGCAGTTCGAGATGCACAACAAGACCGAGAGAAGTTTCAAGATAGAAGAGTAGATAGTATTTTGTAGTTTTCATGTAATTTTGCCCTATTTGATTTCCTTTTTGATGTAATGACAGGAACAGCGGATCGGAACCTCGACGGCACCTCAATCGGCTCGACACCTCAACATACTCCATCGCTCTTTCTATTTTCAGAACTACACTGACCTGATTCGTTGGTAGCCAAGAATATGTAGGCAACCCTTGAAGCAAGGTTCGGTCAGACTCTTTTCAAATTGCTTCTCATGGAGTTTCGGATAGGCAAAATCCCGCAGAATGGCTCACTTTATCTTTGCCCGAAAACCCTTCGTGTCTCCGAGCAAAGAGGGGCAGCTGTGAGCACGTGATTTTGCCGTACCTAAAATATTCTTATAAATAAAATAAAATAATTTTAATTAATTATTAGCCATTTTAGGAATTTTATTAGTTTTTTTTAGTTACCTATATTTTCTTATTTGTTTATTCTCAGTAATTAACTCATGATATACCCAAAAAATATCATGCATTGCATTTAGGATTTGTTTTATAGTTTTTAGATTGAATTAGTAGTTGTTAGTTTTATAAAATTTTAAAAATCATAAAAGTAGTTCATTTTTACACTTTCCTTAATTTTTAATCTTTAATTCTTAGAATTAAGTGTTATTATAATTTTTATAATAGTTATTTAGCTTAATTTCATATTTAGGTAAACTAGGATTTTTAATTGCTAAGGCTTCTAGTTTTTAAACTTAAAAAGAGAGATTAAAGACAAAAGAGATTAAAAACAAAACAAAGGAGAAAGGGAAACTCGGATTGGGCTCTTAATGAAAATTAGACGAGCCCAAAACATAATGGACCAGGCCATTTAACCTACACCCTGTTGACCCGCCCAACCATTTTAACCCAAATCCGTCCCATTTTTTTTAACATTTGATCTCAGCCCTCCATTCATTAATCCAACGGTCCATGTTATGTCCTAGCCTCCATATAAAACCTCATTTTTAGCCAAACCCTAGCCCTAAAGAAACAAACCAGTCGGCCTCACCTCCTCACCTCCTCCGCCCGCCACGAACTCACCGGAAACTCGCCAAACTCGGATGAACACCCTCGTCCGAGTCACTAAATGGTCCCCTCCCCTCGTGTTCCCTCCACGTCATCTAAATCGTAACAAACTCTGACAGAGAATATCCTATCCTTTCATCCACGAATCTTCTCTGATTTTATGAGGGCGATTCGGGATAAATGGGGACCGTGGATTAATTTCAGATGAATCCTCGCCCTCTACTTGTCCCGAATTCGTTCGAGACAGAATTTTTGGTCCTTTTTTGGCGATTTTAAGGATTCCTTGAGGGGGAAGAAGAGAAGTTTCAAGGATCCCTATAAGTATTTCTTTTCTCAGAGTTGAAGGGGTCTTCTTTTGGGGGTTTTGTTTTTTTTCCAGAAAAAAAAAAAGAAAGATTAAGGTCCTTTTTTCGAATCTTTTAGAAAATTTGGGGTTTCTGTTTTCGTTTTTTTTTTCAGAAAATTTTCGGTTTTCTTCTTCTTCTTCTCTGTTTCTGTTTCAACAAAAAAATAATAGAGAGTAAGAGAGGTCACGGACAGAAAGAAGTTTGGAATCTGAACGGAGTTTAGTTGAGGTTCGAAGCCAACTGGAGTTGTCGTTTGAGGTTGGAGTACGCAGTTCTTGGTTCAATTGTTGCTGTTTTTCTCACTTGGACTTTGGATTCGAAGGTTTGTAGCCAACTTTCTTCATATTTTGTTATCAAGGAAAATTTCTTTCAACATGTTCATCTGATCTCTCTCTTCGATATTGATTTATGATTGTGCGATTAAAATATGATGAGAGCCGTTTAAGATAGGGTCGGATTATTAATTTATACTCATAAAAGGAACATGAGCTTCTGAGTCAAATTATTTGTTGAAAACAGAAAGAATAAAGATTTCTAAAATAATACCATATTCTGTAAATTCCATGGGTGCTGATGCTTGGTCACTTTCTTAATATACATTTGTTTAGAGCATATTCACTTTGGTTCAATACATTCAAAGCTATTATGAGTAAAAATGTGTTTCTGATGTTGCGCGATTCCCATGAGTCCGTGTTTGGTTAATTAACCTTGATGTTTGCCACATATCTTATCATATATCTGATTCTAAATGTTTAGTAGATTTTGATATTTATAAAGATAAGTATTCATCCTTCATGGCATCCTGGAGGCATCATATGTTAATTCTAGTCTAGCCAGATTCTTAGTGATATTCTTTGTTGGCCTTGGCAGTAGGAAATGTAAGAGAACCTGTTTATTGCATTATGTGGTTGGTACTGCATCTTTGTTACATCTCATGGGTCTCCTGAATGATATTAAGGCAATTAACTGCTTGTTTTTTTATGCTTGGTTGTTGAAGTTTAGTTGCAAATAGTAGTATTTTTGTTACTTGAATTGTAAAGACAGTAAATTTACATTCCGATTTTGTACTCTAAAAAAATATATATTTATTTTTCTTTTGAAAAATCTTAGTTGTCTAACTTTTGGGGTAATTCAATCTTGTCTTCACGTATTTGGGCTGAAATTAGGATTAGCATGGTACTATGAGATATCTATTGTAAATATTTTGTTAGCATGTTATATTTTAATATAATGCTGAAAATTTCCTCGACACTTTAGAACCCAGTTTAACCATGAGTAATTAGTCGCTTGCCTCAGCCACTGCACAAGAAAGTTTCTTAATTTCTTTGTTGCTCGTTGTGAGTTTTTATTTTTTCATTTTTAGGGGATCACTTAGATGTATTTAGGTGAATGAAGAGTGTCGTTAGGAGTAAGGTATTCATAAAAGGTTGCATTACAACACCGTAGAGTTGGTTAGATTAATCTTGAATGGCTCTCATTATATTTTTATCTACTTTCTTTTACTTTATCCATTTCTGTTAGTTTTTATTTACTATTCCTATGTATTTTTGACCTTGTATTTGTTTTGGATGATTATCGTATTTAGTTTAAATTTGTTATGATGAATATGAGGCTGTGGGAGATGGGGAAAAGATTGAACTCGCTAGTACTTAATTAAATTACTTGCTTTAGGATTGGGTTCGGTCTAACCGCATAAAACTTAAAGGAGAAGGAGTGTGAAAAGAATCTTATTTTTTTTAGTTTATTTCTGAATTTGTACTCCTCTTACTTAACCGCTAGGAGCATGTTTAGGCCGACCACACTTGGGTAGGCAATATTAGGATGTTTTATTAATTCTTGAGGCAAGAGGTCGTTCCCTTAGTTAAATTTATCCGGGGAATGCCCTGAAGAACTTGTGTATATTATGTTCCGGGGAATGCCCCGAGGTATTTGTATTTGGAGGCCTAAAGTAAAACTCGTAGTATTTTGGTTGTAGTTTTGTTTTCTTTTATTAGGTGGGAACAACCTCGAACCTCATGTGTGTTTGTTTTCTTCCGTGGTGTTTTATCTCAATTCAAATATTCTAAAAGCCAACTAAATTGAGTACGCAACCGTGATTTTTCACGGGACTCAGGGAATGCTTAACACCTTCTCCCTGAGTCAAATGAACCCCCTTATCCAAATCTCTGGTACGAGCTTGACTTTTGAGTCTAAGTTCTAGAAAACGGTGGCCTGACGCACCGGAATCAATCGTCAGGTGGCGGCTCTAAATTTATTTTTGTCACTATAAAATTAAAACTTTTTTGAGTTTTTATTAGATTTTTATTTATTTAAAAGGTTTAGTAAAGTCTCGCTCAAAAAAGAGGAGTGATAAACCGCGTTAAATATAAACTGGTACTCATATGTTTTTTCACCTATTTTTATGCTTTGAGTCCAAAAAGACAACATTTTGATTCCGGACTCATGGTTCTAATTGTCCACTTTGACACAATAGATCTCGGCAGATTTGTCCTTGGGCTAGCCACATCGATCCAAAATGAGTGTATCATATGAACTCGTGGTGTCTTACATGTAGTAACATTTAATTTTTATTCTTTTTGGCATGTAATTTGTCTAAGGTATCATACCTACCTCTTCTTCAAAAGCTTATCGACTTATTTCTCATTAGTCCTCCTTTGCCATAAGCATCGCATACACCCTTTTTACGAACTCAACATTCATACTCAGGGTTTGTCCCTCCATCGTATAGCGTATGTATTATTCGTTTTGGCCCAATGAATCTCACGGATGTATCTCTTTGATTGTGCTTGCGCAACATCATGCTTGAAAGCAGGGGCAGCTCAGATCAATAGTATTAATTTGTTGCCTAAAGCCAACTTTATGAGAAGCATTAAATTGTATCTTTTTGAGTTTGAATTATCAGATTCATATACTCTCGATGATATTTTTAAATGCTACCAAATTATTCAAAAGGCAACATATAACGATGAAGTGAAAATAACAAAAAAAAAGAAAGAGGTAAATGTAACACTTGAAAGTTCAAATAGAATGTCACCCAAGAAAATTGATGCCTTAGATTCTAAATTATATTCTTGCTGCTTCAAATATGATTCCTCACAATGTTTGGAACATGGCAAAAAACAAAAAAGATTGCCCAATATATTTTATCAATAGAGTTCTTAAGTTAAGAATTTTAGAGAATAATACTATAACTTAACTAACACAATTGAACCCGAAAAAAGCAAGAAAGAAAATATAGAAATATGTAAATTTTATGTGAGAGACTAACTCTTGCAAAAACCAAGAAAGAAAATGAATATTATAAAATATAATTTGCATATTTTCTAATATAAAAAAGATAAGAAATGGAATGTAATTATCTCACTTGTTAAATTTTTTGTTCACATGTAAATGGTTTGAAAGAGTCATTATTTTTCCCAAAACATAACCTGTTAACCCATTATTGGTTAAAAATAATAATTAGGTACCCCAAAATTTGAGGGCCTAAAGCATATGCTTTAGTGCTTCACCCTAAAGATGGCCCTGCTTGAAAGCGCATACCATGTGAATTGCATTACATTTTGGATAGTACTTCTTTTCTCCCCTTTTTCGATATTCTAAGATTTCATATGCACCATTTTTTCGGAAGATTGATAGTGTAGAAGTTGCCATTACACGACTTTCCGTCCTTTTGTTACGGAGGATTAACCATCTCTTCAATCTTATATATGGCTCAAACACTATAATTTGTTGCTCCTTTACGACTTGGTTCTTGTTTGAGTTCAGTAACACATGTTGTTTTTGTTGGTAACAATATTTTCAAGTAAATTTGTCAGAAAATTAAGATTAACTGCGCAATTAAAACGTAATTTAAAAATTTTAGCTGCCAATATATTTTGTCATGTGAAATTTGAAGATCTTGATTGTAGCAACATACACAAGTTTGGACGCTAAAAAAATATTTATGCCTAGCTTTTTATATCTGACAATTATTTGAAGGAAACAAACAGAGAGTAGCCGATAAGTGTACGTATATGAGTTTAATTCGGAAAACAAATTAGAAGTTGAGAATCTTGAGATAAAGGATCTTTAATTTATGCGTCGTCAAATATAAGATGAATTTGAATATTTGATGGCATTCTATATTACTTGATTATTCGGTGCTTGTGCTGGAAATTCTATAGGTAAAAAAGAAAGATCCCTACAGAGACCTGCATGTGAACTAATCAAGGACATAATTTCGAATCTCATTGTAAACCATCAAGAACTTGAGAAAAAAGAGGTTGAGAGAAGTTAAAAAGTTATTTGAAAATGATGGATGTTGGACTCAGTAAAAAGATAGAGGGGAGAATGACAGAATCTAATGAAGAGACTAAGGACAAACATTGTTTGAGTTCAAAATGTTAAAGTTATCTCATTCATGACATACCCAAAATTGAAGGAAAAAAAATAGGGAATGGTCTACTAGTCAAATTTGAGTGTCGTAACTTTCCAAGTTAATTTTAGGACAGACTAAAACTATTGTGTAATTGATAAATAAATGAACTTTGATATTAATTCAAATAATGCACGTTAACCCACTAATGTGAGACTTAATACCCCTGCATGCATAGACTTACAACTAGACGTTGACAAAATAACATAGGGGCTTTACGTTGGGTAAACACACATTGGATGGTCTGGTGCTCATTTTATCACTAAAAAAACAAGCTCAAAAAATAAAATTACACAAGACCATTTAAGCGATTAAATGCACCAAACCCATCGATGTGATACTCATTTATAGAATTCAAATAAATCTTAGCGTGGGTCGTCTCATCTCTACTTATTTCCCCATTTTCTGCCATTCACGGGCCCTCACCTCAATTTGTCACCTATGCTTCAATTACAAATTCGTCGCAATGGGCTATATGAACAAGGGATGAACTTACATGGTGTTAGGTGGGTTCATACGAACCTGCTTAGTCAAAAAATTACTCTGCATGTATAAGTATATTTAATCTATGTTTAAAAAACTACATTATAAATTAGATGTTAACCCCATTTAGAGTAAATGCAATATAATGTCCAACCCATTGGCAAAGTGGGTCAACTCATTTCTAGGACCCCAACTTCGAATTCGTCGAACGCTCTCACGAACTTTTCATTTTTGGCTTTTTTCTTAAGTACATTTAACTTAGGAAAGCTTTTTCTGTATGCATACAATTTAGGAAAAGAAAACTACACCGTTTTACCTTTTTTAACAGAATCTAAAATCTAAGCAGGGGTAACACTCTAAATATTCCCCAATTACCAAACCCCTTGCAATCTCTCTGGCATCCTTTCACTGGTGAAAAATTCAACTTTCTAGGATTCACTACTTAAAATACAAATAAAATATTTTAATTATTTTCTTCAATTAATTAAATTTTATTTTGTCGATTTTTTTGTGTATTTACTTTTTTTATATATACCTGCAAAGATATCTCATGTTTAAACTCTTGGAATGAAGTTGGTAAAAAAGCGATGTATCTCCCAGAATGAAATTTTTCTGTATGAGCTCGAATTAATCGAGCTCAGTATCGAACACCGAAAGAAAAATTATACTGAACCTGCTTGGCGAAAATCTTAATTCCGCTACTTATAAGAATCATATATAAGGTAGAATGGTTTTTATGAATTTCAATATTCTTAGGAGATTAATTGTACGTTGGCTGTAAACGAACAACAACCCTACAACGTTGATGTTAGGGGCTCATCCGCCCCTAAAATATTTGCAACAAAAATAAACTCGAGGGGTAAGTGGGCGTCGCAAAGCCTGATCTAATTAATAACAACCTTAACCAAAGGAGTATATAATAATTTAAGTGTTTGAATGATGAATCTATAAAGAAAAACGCCAAAAGGGCCCAAATTCGCTTACTTTATACAGTTCTGCTTCTAACGTTCTCCAATGCATCTATATTCTTGAAAATAATACACTACAAAAATTCATCAATATATTAATTTGAGTATAGTTTGTACTTTGTCTGAACCATAACAGCGATTGTTTGTACAAACATGCAAGAGATTAAGTTGTGGCATGGCAACCGCGGCTTCCTAAGCTTGTGTCTAGAAAGCTGCTTCAACTTTGTTTTCTCTAAAGAACAAAGTTTAAAGCAAAAGAAATCTAATAACGGCGTAGAAATCTATATTGGCGTTTTGTTTGAATGGCTGGTCTCCAAACACGAATTGAATTGGCTTCTCTCCATTTTCAATAATTTGTTTCTTTTCAAAACAAAGCTAGAGACCAAAATGCAGCAGAATTTCTGTTTGAAAATTGCAAATATGTCCACTAATGTAGCCGCTCGAGTGCGAACTAGCCGGAAGAAACTCAATGCTAAGGTCAAGATCCAGCCGAGCCCCATGGTCGGCGTCAGTTTGGATTAATTAAGCCCAAAGATACTCTAATTCGTCAGTCGTACCTTATATTTGTGCCACCTTTTAACCCGTATCTTATTTTTAAAAATTATTGATTTAGTAGCCATCTGATAAAAAATCCGTGATAATATGATAATTATATTCCTGACAAAAGATATAAAACCTGCATCACGCATTAATCGCGTGATCTGTAATCTCATTCGTGAAAATTTTCACATTGAAGCTAAAACTTCATGCTAATGCATGTTGAAGTTATTTATCCTACGGTCTACAGTTTTCTCATGAGTTTTATCCGAAACTTCAGTCTAAACATGCTGAAGTTTTTTAGTTCATTTGTTAAAACTTCAGACTAGACATGCTTAAGCTTTTGTCCTGCTGTATGTAATTTTTTAATGAGTTTTTGCTAATGCATGCTGAAGTTATTTAGTTCATTTGCTAAAATTTCATACCAAAACATGCTGAAGTTTTGTCCTGCAGTCTACAGTTTTGTCAATAGTCTTTTATTAAAGAAGGACAAAATCCTCTTTTTAAAATGCTTTTAACAAAAAAAACGAGTACGAATACAAACGAAAAAATAAAACAAGTACAAGTTAAAAAAGAACGACCAAATAGAATGCCCCATGCAATTTTTACCATAATATTACTCTCTATTTTCGGCGAAGACCATACAATTTTACTCAAAATATCTTTGACCATTTAAAATATCCCAACATTTTATTTATTTATATATATCGTTTTCTTTTTTATCAATTTCAATTTTTCGTGCACCAAACAATCTTTTCCTCAAAATAAGTACACATGATTCATCACCAAAATTCATGGACCAATCTGGAAATCACTGTGCATCATCACATCATTTGAATATCTATGGTAAGTAACCAAAGTCCACAAGCTTCTAATAGCCCAGAAACAAGATCAATACAGCATGGAGTTTTCTCTCATAAAGGCCCAAAATCATGATTCTAATAGCCCATGTGAATGATGGAAAAGCTAACATATTTGATTATTAGGGAAGTTTCAAATTTGTCTCTATATTATTCGAAATTGTTCAATTATGACGTTACACTTACTTTTGCAGTTAGCAAATCATGTCTGATTTTCCGGGGCAGATGTTGCGTTAATACGACTGAGTAGCTTTGGCTCACATCATATATATATATATGTGATATAATTGACCAATGTATATTTTTAATTGCTCTAAAAAATAATAGCTGATAAAATGCATATTTTTTGTATATATATGTATTCTATACATATGATATACATATTTTATACACTTGTTGGCTAGCAAATACTATTAGTTTTCGTCGTACTCCGTACATATAACAGATTTCGGACCCAGTTATATTTATTAAATTAAATACTGTGGAAAAATTTCAAACTAGAATTTATAAAGCTTAAATTAGGAATCCGCCTCTATTTGATTTCAAATTATGCAGGTTCTTTAACTGTATATCCACTCTAATTATGTACATTTGTTCTGAATTATTTGGTCATCGCTTTTGGTGTTGAACAATCTGTAAGAGTCCAGCAAATTATAGTAAGTCTGTTTACCCTCAAAATCGGATAACAATTAAATTTATAAGTGGTTTTAAGGATATGCGGATTAACTTGATACAAAGCGATAAATTAAGTTACTATAAAATAAATAAAGATAAAATAAATTCACACCACACGAGCTGAATAGTATCAGTCTTAGTGAAATAGCCACTTTCGAGTCGGGCTCACCACGACCGGTAAACTGTTGAAAAAGAACAAGAGCTAAAGACAGAGAATATTAATATATTACTTTTGAATGCGTGTTACTATGTCCTTTATGAATTATCAGACCCCATTTATATAGTAGGGGAGTCTACTTTAGGTACAACTCTATAAAAGGTAAAAAATTCTTCTAATTCACTGATTATCGGTTCCTTATGGATATGTGTTGAGATCTCCGCCGTGATATTCGGCCGGTCACGGATATTTCGGCTTTCTTTTGGCCATGCTGGATTGTCTGACAATGTTCTTTGAAGTTGTTCGAGGCCAAGATCGATTCCGGGACCATGGCCTCGATATTCTCGAGGGCAAGCGTCATGCCCCCGAGTTATGGCTCGGTGGATTTTGGCTTGATTTCAGTCCCTTGCTGCCATGTCTCGAGCTTGGCTTATTTTGTCGGAGGCCGGGATGTACCATGAGCTCGATTTCACCCGCATACAAATAGTCCCCTCGTTTTTCGGAGAGTAACGACGAGAAACGATATGAGCTTCCGATTCTTACTTCGACACATCGTGACAGAAACGACAGAACATTCGAAACGTCTCGTTAGTCAAGTCATAATGCATTAAATGTATGTCAACTGCCGGTCGGCCGTCCCTGGATGCGAAATGTCGTTGAACCACCATAAATACCTGTCACGACCCAACCGGAGGGCCGCGACATGGCACCGGACCTTGCTTGCAGAGCGCCGGCGTACCCCTCATATCTGCACTCTTACTTTCTTCGTTATCTACAAAGCCTGTCATACGCATGCAGTTTCGAACAATATCATAATGGACTGAAACGTCATACCATGACATAAACATACTTATATACATATTGTGCCAACGGGGCTACAGTGCAAAACTATACAACATAATGCATATGCCGACAAGGCAACATAACTGTACATGAGTCAACCCAACACTTGTCTCTACCTTCATTAACATTTGTCTATGAGCCTCTACAAGAACATACATTAAGCAACCTATGTTGGAACAAGGCCCCGACATGCCCAAAATGCCTACTCAAAATGCATACCAAGGCTGTAGCAAGTCCGAAGGATCAATCTTGCTAATATCTGCTGAACCGGATAGCCTACTGCTATGGGGGAGCTCCGTCTATCAGTCTATCAGGACCTGCAGCACGACATGCAGCGTCCACAAATAAAGGACGTCAGTACGGATAATGTACTGAGTATATAAGATAGGAAAACATGATATGAGAACAACAATGAGCATTAGGATAGAAACATATAACCTGTAATAAATGAATTGCCTGTAAGGGCGGCTAACCATGACATATTCGTAGTACTTATGCCTATACACCTAACCTTTATAGCCTTAACATGTTCATGTTCATTATCATTATCATCGTCTTACACTTACGCCTCTGTGGGCTTGCCATTTTCATATACATTTATTGTTACCGTATACGTTACATAGTCGTTACCTTATACCATTACATACGCCTATGTGGGCTCGTCATCAACATATGCCTCCGTGGGCTCATACCCGGCCTGCATTAGGCTCGGTCATAACGTTTGCCTCTGTGTGCTCATCATCATAATATGCCTCTGTGGGCTCATCATCATCGTATCACAGCGTAGCTTACCCGGCCGTAATGGGCTCGGTCATAACATACCCGGCCTTCATTAGGCACGGTCATACGAATTAGATTACACATATATATACAATACATTGCATGCTCATTTATAAAAAAAAATACGTTCCAAACCCTTTTTAGTGACCTACGATTACCATTCCCTTTTTCATGAATTTAATAATATCTCTTTAGCATGAACCTTATAGGACTCAAGAAACACCAACAACATTGATACCATAAGAACAAGAGCAATCCTTCCCTAGGGGGAAAGCAACATAAGCAATCCTAACCTCTAAGAGTAGAGTGTTCTTTAGGGCTCGTTCGTGGCATTGTATTTGATAGGAATCATGCAAAAGAAAGAATGGTATAGTCTTACATACCTGGTATATGCTGCACCAGTTCTCAAGCTACGCAATGGCTACGATTCCTTAGTCTACAATTAAGGAACAATTCACTCATTACTCACTAAGCGTCATAATTATCATTAATTACAATCCCCTAGTTTTGCATGGTGCCTCCCCACACCCCTTTCTCCTCTAATCCTTATCAAACGTATTTGTAACACATGCAACTCATTTACAACCCATAATAATCATGACCCATTCCGTTTAGCAGTGTTTATCTTGAATTCTTGATTTCCTACCACCCTCCCATGGGTCTTTACAGGCATGCAACTACATATCATGAATGCCCAAGGAAAAATTACATGAAAGGGAGTAATAACTTACCTTGCATGTGAGTTCCTAGCCTTCTCCTTCGATTCCTCAGATTCTAGGTCTTGCCCTCAATGTGTGTTCGTAGAAGGGGGAAATTCAGCTAGGGTTCCTTTTTAGTTCTTTAATTCCTTGATTCCTTCTTCAATTTAGAGCTTGGAAGAGAGGAAATTGGTTGTGTTGGTGTGGGGCTTTGAGAGGGGTCGTTTGGGGGCCTTCTACTATGTTTAAGTTCAGAAAAATGAAGAAGGAACGGGTTTGGGTCCCTTTTATAGGTCTGTCAATAAGTGCCACACGTGCCTGACATTTTCAGGTTTGAGGTCGCATATCCGCTGCAAACAGGACATGCGGTTCGCATTCTGGTCGCAAATCTCAACCCAGAAATCTGTTGCATTATGCGACGCAGAAGGGCCGGTTCGCATTTTCAACAATGCGACCGCATTCTGGTCGCATTTCAGACGCGGATTCAACCCAGAACTCTGTTCCATTCTGCGATGTAAGGTGTCACATTTGTGGTCCGCATTTGCATTATGCGGTCCGCATACTGGCCGCATATTTGACACAATTTCAGCCCAGAACTCTGTCTCAGTTTGCGATCCTGGTGTTGGATATGCGGTCCGCATTTGTGCTTTGCGGTCGCATATCCAACTATGCGACACCTTTGCTCTTTTTCTTAACTTTTGAACTATTTTCCGGGTTCTTAGGTCCTTATATGTGAACTATCTTTCGGCGTATTTTAACGTACGATTTTACGGGCTGTAACAATACCCCCTCATTTGTTCATTTTTACTTTACATACAAACCTTCTACCATCGTACCTTTAGGATTTCAATATTCTTTAGCACTTTTACCCCGGTTATTTGAGGTCCTGGCAAGAATTTTTATCCATCTTCATCTCAAGCCAACAAGTCTAATCCTTCAACTTCCTTTCTTTCTTCATCTTTCTCAGATTTCCTCCATCTTCGTTTTCTAAAGAAATGTCAAGGACTTCCAAAATCGTTCCCCAGGAAGAAGCTCCTTCTACTTTGCGGACATCTACTGAGATCGAGGAGACCGCTCCGCGTGCCACCGTTTATGAACCAGTGCCCGAACCTCATTTAAAAATGTTCATCCCCGGGGGATATTTGGTCAACGTCGATTTCAAGGTTGAAAAGCCTTCCTCTGTAAAGGGTCGGTGCGAGGAGGTTTCAAGATACATCTGCTCGATTACCGAGGAGGTCCTCCCTACAGTCCGAAAAGACTGCAACTGGGACGATAAAGACAGTGGTCCCCGGCCTCGAAGAGGCCATCACCACCTATGTCGGGGGATATCTAAGTGTTTACACTTATCACTTTATATTAGGTCTGGTGGACCCAGTCATTTTGGATTTCTACAGGAGGTACAACATGTGCCTAGGCCAGATTCATCCATCACTTTGGAGGATCGTAATCCTCCTCCAGTTTTTTGTGAACAAAATTGATGGGTATTTGTTCACTATCGATCATCTACTCTGCTTATACAGTCTCTGAATCTTTCGAAGGGGACTGATAAAGCTTGTGGGTTAGGCCAGTAAAGCCCCATTCTCAAGTATTGATGAGGACCGGAATCGGGGCTAGCAAGGACGTTTTGTCCGAGTGAGGACTTCAGACTTGATTCCAACTGAGTGCAGGCCATTTCCCGAGAAGTGGAATACGTCATGTAAGTATAACTTACTTTTAAATGTCGATTTGTTATTTACTTCTCTTTTCCTTATCGCTTCTTTGTGATGGTGCAGCCGCCGCTCGGGTCCCAAATGCTGCCCTCAACTCAAGGAGTGGGTCGAGGGTATCGTTTCTCAGATGCCCTACTCCGAGCGCTCGTGGCACAAAATCTCGAAGGGCCGTTGGGAGGCTCGTTCCATGGTGAGACTCCTTTCCCGAGTAGGTTGTATTAAGACTCTCCTTTAACATTAAGCCCTTACTCCCTTAGCTTCTTTTTGCATGCTTATCTAAGGATGTTGAGCTTCAGCCTCCAGTCGATGGGGAGAACTTACCTGCCGAGTCCCCAGCTCCGAGACAGGCTGAAGAGAGGAAAAGGAAGAGGGCTTCGAGTTCCCCGAGCTCAGAGAAAAAGAAAACAAGGAGAAGGCTGGCACGCAAGTTGAAAGAAAGCACTAGCGCTCGAGCACCAACTTCGGATTCACTCCATCGGCTGAGAGACGAGTTCGAGGAAGAAGAACCTTTTGTTCTAGTGGCCCGCGAGCTATCACAGCTCGAAGAGCAAGGGGCATCTGAACCAGAAATCCGTGAAGCTGATCTGTCTCAAACTAGGGAGGTCGATGAGGAGACCGGGGCAGAGGCTTCCTAGGATGCAGGCAGCGCCTCGAAGGAGGCACTCGGTATGATAGACGTCTCCGAATCACCCTCGTTTACTGAGTCCATGTACAACGAGACCCAAGCGGTGAAAGAGCGCCCCAGCTAGGGGCACATGGAGCGGACGACCCCCTTCATTGCTTTTTTGATGGCGTGGATTCCACTGCCACGGGGGACGTCACTTGATTGGGTGACTTAGAGGCACCGAGGAAGAGTCCATCCTCGGGGGCAGGTGGTCCTAACTCGAGCCCCAAACTGACCAACCGGTTCCCTGCCCCGAGTGTGGATCCTGATAGGAAGCGGTCCATTTTCACCACCATTTCGGAGGATGTCCGGGTTCTTTCCGCCCCCGTAGGGGTGGCCAGTTATCTCCGGTGCTTGGTGACTGAAGAAGACCAGGCCAAAATGAACGAGGTAGATGTGCACTGCCTGTTCATTGAAGCACAGCAGGCGCTGAATCGGGTAACTTTAGATAGCTTTTGATGATTTCAATTTCTCCTCTTATACTCGCACTAATTCATTAATAATCATAATATTTTCTTCGTATTTGTAGGCCTCGGTGCTTCACCGCAAAACTTTCCTCCGGTATCAGGATGAGCTGAACCAACTCGAAGTCGAAGTCAGAGAGCTTACTGAGAAGAGAGCACATACAAACTTCTCAGCGAGCAGCGTGAAGGGGAGGCTAAGAGCCTTTGAGCTGAGTTAGAAGCGGCTCGAAAAGAACAAGCCGACCTGGTTGAACAGGTAAAAATCTTTGAAGTTAGTGACGATGAGCTAGACAAGGTAAGTAATGGTCGGAACCCACAGTTCTAACAGAAGATTGATCAGATCGACCAACTCAGAGCTGAGATGGATGGAGCCAAGGTTGAGGCTGAAGAGTGGAGAGGAAGGATGGACCGCCTGGCATCGGAAAAGGAGACTGCCTGGGCGCAGTTGACCTCGGTGGAGGCGCAACTTCGAGCGATGAGGGAGAAGGCTGAGGCACGGTTCCAAAAAATTGAGGAGCTCCAGTCTCAGCTAAGCTCGATTTTTGCCGATCGAGAGACACTTGCCAAGGAACTTAAAGCGGCTAAGTTGATGGTTGAAGTAACCAAAGCCGATGCTGATGAGATAGTGGCCCAGTATAAAGCCGATGCTGAGGCAGCCAAGACCGCCTGGAATATGTGAAGTGGCAGTCCCAAAGGGAGGCCTTCGAGGAAGTTCCTGCTCAGGTTTTTTATTTGTTGGCTAAGGAAAGTGCTAAGGGGCTTGAATCCGAAGCCAAGAAGTTGGTGTATCTCGAGGACGAAGAAGACTCCAAGGGTTCGGGCGGATACGGGAGCGGAGAAGACTCTGATGGTCCCGGTGATGAGGCGGGCTTCGGTGGGGACCAAGCCGTTTAAATGACTTGTAGTTTTTTTCCTTGTTTTTATACTTTTGTACCTTTTTGTCGAGGCTGTTTGGCCTTTGTAAAGATCTTTATATATATATATATATATATAAGACTTTTTTGTCCTTCGATAGTTTTTAAGATTGTTTCTTTTCGCTCTTTTCGTTATGACTGTAAAGAATGCCTTAGCACGTAATAGTTAGGTCTTGTTCGGAGGTTCGAACATGCCTTGCTCTTGATATTATTTTGTTTAAGGCTCATGGGAGGCTCGGAATGACTGGAAGCTTTCCCCAAAGTACTTAGAATTTTTTGTATTACAATTTGCTGAGGATAGCCTTTTGAATCGGTTTAGAATTTTTGAAGGCCTTTTTTTTATTTGGTTACGAGTCTCAAACGTTTCAAAGCAGTTTTAAGACGGTCGTATCCTTTCTAGTCTGGGTGTTGCCCAGTGGGCTTGTTACCCTGAGTCATCCGGCCTTAACCGAAATAACCGTTCCCGAATAGGGGTGGCCATAACTTTTAAAGTTCGGGCACTGCCTAATAAGCTTTGTGCCTCCGGGCTTCATTATCCCCGGCCATCCGAACTAGCCTTGGGCAGCAGTCCCCGAGTGAGGTGGCCCTTGTGCTTGATGCTTTTAGGGGATCAAATGTAAGAAAGAAAAATTTTCAAGGGGCAAAATATTTATCCGCAAGGTAGAAATTTCCTTTCATTTTTGTGCATGATATACAAAGTTACTCATGTGTTCAAGCTTTGTATCCGGTCTCGGGCGGTCTACGTGGGCATGGTTCATACGACCGTTTGGCCCTTACAGTAAATCCTATCGATCGAGCCTAGACTATTCGAGCACAAAGTTTCTTTCCCTGCCAAAATCATTATTTGAGGGTGATGCCCCCCGATGTTCGAGGTGAATCATAGAGAAGCCTCGGATACTGTTGACAACCAGTCTTTGATTCTAAGTTAGTACGATCCACTGTTGCGTCGTTAAAAACCTTGCTGGAAAATCCATTTGGGACAAAATTGGTTCAAAAGAAAAAGAGTGCAACGCGTGCCTTCAGGCCTAAAAAATTGTATAGTTCTTTGACGATTACATGCAAGCGTTAGTCCAAAATGTAAATAAATAAATAAAAGTAAATGGAATCGTACTTAGCAGTAATATCGTTTCAAGTGAATTATGTTCCAGTTGTTCGGTAGTCGCTCACCGTTCGTTGCTCCGAGTTTGTACTACCCCTTTCCAATGATCTCGATAATTTGATACGGACCTTCCTAGTTCGGCCCCAGCTTCCCTTCATTCGGGTTCCGGGTGTTTAATGTGACCTTCCTCAACACTAAGACCCCGACATTAAAGTGTCAAAGGTTGGTTCTTCGATTGTAATACCTCTCGATCCGTTGTTTTTGGGTGACCACCTGGACGATGGAAGCTTCACGCCTTTCATCTAACAGCTCCAGGCTCGTATTCATGGTCTCGTTTTTTGATTCTTCGGTTGCATATTAGAACCTGAAACTCGATTCTCCGACTTCGATCGGTATAAGAGCTTCGGCGCCGTAAATCAACGAGAAACGAGTGGCCCCAATACTGGACTTCGAGGTTGTACAGTAAGCCTATAGGACTTCGGGCAAGATTTCTTTCCATTTTCCTTTGCCGTCGGTTAATATCTTTCTGAGGTTTTGGAGTATGGTTTTGTTCATGGACTCCACTTGCCCGTTCCCATTAGGGTGATAGGGTGTTGACAGGATTCTTTTGATCTTATGAACTTTGAGAAATTTGCTTACTTTGCTGCCGCCGATGAAATGCTTCCCAATTTTACGCACGATCTCGGCCGGCATTCCGAACCGACATATTATGTAGTCCTAGATAAAAAAAGTGACTTCCTTCTCCCTGACTTTCTCAAACGCTTGGGCTTCCACCCATTTAGAAAAATAGTCAGTCACAAACAACATAAATTGAGCCTTACTGGGTGCCCATGGAAGGGGGACGACGATGTCCATCCCCCATTTCATAAACGGCCAGGGCAACAAGACAGAATGTAGTAGCTCCCTCGGCTGATGAATCATCGGAGCATGCCTTTGACACCCGTCTCATTTTCGTATGAACTCCTTCGCGTCCTTTTCCATGTCGATCCAATAGCAGCCGGCTCTGGCTATTTTCTGAACTAATGATTCGGCGCCTGAATGATTTTCGTAGGTTCCTTCATAGATTTCCCTCAGAACATACTTGGTGTCTCCAAGTCCTAGACATATTGCGAGCGGGCCATCAAACGTTTTTCAAAACAATGTACTGTCTTCGGACAGGCTAAACCGGGCCGCCTGCGTATGCAGAGTCCTCGATTCCCTAGGGTTCGAAGGTAGATTTTCGGTCTTCAGATATTCTATATATTTGTTTCTCTAGTCCCAATTTAGTCTTGTTGACTCTATCTCGGCGTGACCATCTTCCACTACCAATCTTATGAGTTGTACGACCGACCCCGAGTTGAACTCATCGTCATCGAGCGATGATCCCAAGTTAGCAAGGGCATCGGCTTCGCTGTTTTGATCCCGAGGCACATGTTGTAGAGTCCACTTCTTGAACCGATGTAACGTTACTAGCAGTTTATCCAAGTATCTTTGCATTCATTCCTCTCTAGCTTCGAACGTCCCATTAACTTGGTTCACCACAAAGAGGGAGTCGCACTGAGCTTCGATCACCTCTGCCTCCAGGCTTTTGGCCAGTTCGAGACCTGCAATCACGACCTCGTACTCGGCCTCATTGTTAGTTAATTTTACATTCCTAATAGATTGTCTAACTATATTACTTGCGGGTGGTTTCAATACAATTCCAAGTCCGGACTCCTTTGCGTTCAAGGCGTCATCCGTAAAGAGAGTCCAGATCCCCGAAGAAGTCCTGAGCTTAACAACAAGTCTTTCTCGACCTCGGGTATTAGAGCCAACGTAAAGTCGGCTACAAAGTCTGCCTAAATTTGAGATTTAATGGAGGTTCGAGGCCGATATTCGATATCGTACCCGCTGATCTCTATGGCCCATTTGGCCAACCGCCCCGAGAGTTCGGGTTTATGCATTACATTCCTTAATGGGTAAGTGGTTACGACATATATGGGGTGACACTGAAAGTATGGTTTCATCTTCCTAGAGGCACTTAGCAAAGCAAGCGTCAATTTTTTTAGGTAAGGTTATCTAGTTTCGGCCTCACCTAAAGTCCTACAAACATAGTAAATTGAAAATTACGTACCTTTCTCTTCCAAGACAAGGACTCCACTTACCGCTATCTCCGATACTGCCAAGTACATGTATAGCTGTTCATCTATCTTTGATGTATGAAGCAGCGGTGGGCTCGATAGATATCGCTTGAGCTCCTCCAAGGCTTATTGAAAATTCGGGGTCCATGAGAAGTTACACTTTTTCTTCAACAATGAGAAGAACTGATGGCTTTTGTCGGAGTTCCTAGATATAAATCGTCCCAAGGCGGCTATGCGTCCAGTCAACATTTGTACGGCCTTCACATTGTCCACAACAGTGATATCTTCGATGGCCTTGATCTTATCGAGGTTGATCTCGATTCCCCGGTTGGATACCATGAATCCGAGGAATTTACCGGACCCGACTTCGAGTGCACATTTCTCCAGGTTCAGCTTCATATTGTATTTCTTCAATATGCTGAAGGTTTCTTGCAAATGTTTCAAATGGTCCTCTGCTCGTAGGGACTTAACCAACATATCGTCAATGTAAACCTCCATTGGTTTTCCTATTTGTTCTTCGAACATCCGATTTACTAGGCATTGGTAAGTGGCATCGGCGCTTTTTAGTTTGAACGGCATCACGTTATAGCAGTAGGTGTCGGACTTGGTGATGAAGGAAGTTTTTTCCCCATCACCCGGGTCCATCCAAATTTGGTTGTACCCGGAGTAAGCATCGAGAAAACTGAGGATCTCGTGACCGGCCATTGCATCAATCATGCGAGCAATGTTAGGAAAAGGGAAAGAATCCTTGGGACACGCTTTATTCAAGTCTTTATAGTCCACACACATTCTTAATTTGTTCCCCTTTTTGGGGACTACTACTACGTTTGCTAATCAGTCTGGGTATTTAACCTCCCGGATGGACCCTATTTTAAGGAGTTTAGATACCTCGTCCTTGATGAAAGTATGTTTGACCTTGTACTGGGGTCTCCTCTTCTGCTTGACCGGGTGGAGCTTCGGGTCCAGGCTTAGCTTGTGAGTGGTTGTTTTCGACGAGATCCCTGTCATATCAAAGTGGGACCAAGTGAAACAATCTTCTTTATCTATAAGACATTAAATGAGTTTTTTCCTAAGCTCGGGATTCAACCATGTGCCCAGGTATAACTTTCGATCAGGAAAGTGTTCGATTTGTACGACTTGCTCCAGCTCCTCGACCGTTGATTTGGTAGTGTTGGAATCGTCGGGAGCTATGAAAGATCTGGGAACCCCGTAGTCGTCGTCCTCACCCATCTCCTGCTTCTCCGGTTGGGACGGAGCCGGCGTCAGTAGTTGCTATTTGGTTTCTCCCTTGGTGACCGAACCCAGCTTCTTTGGTGTCGAAAGTATGGATATCGGGACCGCCTCGTTGACCGCGAATATCTCTTTTGCGACCGGTTGTTCTCCGTAAACTATCTTTATTCCTTACGGTGTCTTGGAGCTTCAACACCTGGTGTAGAGTCGAGGGTACCGCCCTCATGTTGTGAATCCATGGTCTCCTGAACAAAGCATTGTATCTCATATCCACTTCGATCACATAGAACTTTGTTTCCTGAACGATCTCGGCGGTGTTCACCGGTAATGTTATCTCCCCTTTAGTGGCCTCACATGCCATGTTGAACCCATTTAGGACTCGGACCGCAGGCTGTTCCATGGTGAACCCATTTACGATCTTATCTTATAGGCCAAGCTGTTCCACGACCCTCGATCCGATGATGTTGGCCGAGCTACTTGGATCAATTAACACATGCTTAACTCAAGATTTATTTATAAGTACTAATATTACCAGTGCATCGTTGTGGGGATGCATGATCCCTCAGCGTCTTCTTCGTTGAATGACAAGGTTCCCTCCAGCACATAATCCCGAATCCGTTTTTCCCTTGTGATGGATACTTTGGTGCGCTTCAGCTTTGGCCCCTGGGGAACGTCGATCTCACCGATGATCATGTTAATGACATGCTGAGGTTCCTCTTGCTCGATCTGTTTACTAGAATCTCTGTTCCTGAAGTGGTTCTTGGGTCGATCCCTCAAGAACTCTTGGAGGTGTCCGTTGTTGAATCGTCGGGCTACCTCCTCTCTTAATTGTCAGCAATCTTCTGTTCTGTGGCCGTGGGTGCCATGATATTTGCACTTAGGTTAGGATCCCTTTTGGGATGGATCGGACTGTAAAGGTCGAGGCTATTTGGTGTCTTTGATGCGTCCAATGACGAATACAATGGTGGCGGCGTCGACGTTAAAGTTGTACTCCGATAGCCTTGGCGCCTCCTTATGCCCGATAGGCCTATCGAAACTATTTCTGCTCATGAGTCCCCGATTGCTTTGACCTCGATCACTTCTTCTTTCACTTTTAATGGGGTTTCGCCCATATCCGCTACCTCTTAGGTCTCCATTATATGATCCCTGTTTGACCTTGGTTCACAACCAACGTCTCTCCTGACTCTTTCGACGACACTGACGGGGTAAATGGACCCGGAAGGGGGCCCGAGTTGATCGTCTTCGACCTTGATTTTTTATTGATACTGATTATGCACGTCAGCCCAAGTGATAGCCGGGTACTCTACCAGATTTTGCTTCAACTACTGTGAAGCCAACGAGCTTCGAGCATTGAGTCCTTGGGTGAAGGCTTGAACGGCCCGATCGTTCACGACCAGAGGCAAGTCCATCCGTTCTATTTGAAACCGGGACACGAATTCCCTGAGCATCTCATTATCCCTCTACTTCACTTTGAAAAGGTTTGACTTTCTAATTTCGACCTTGATAGCCCTGGCGTGTGCTTTTACGAAGGAATCTGCAAGCATAGAAAATTAGTCAATAAAATTGGGAGGTAGGTTGTGATACCATATCATAGCTCCTTTGGACAGAGTTTCCTCGAACCTTTTCAGCAGACAGACTCGATCTCATCATCCTCCAAGTCGTTCCCTTTGATGGCGCATGTGTAGGAAGTCGGTGGTTCCGTTGTACTTAGAAATCTCGGGCATGCGAAACTTCTTTGGGATCGGCTTCGGGGCTGCACTCGGAGGAAAAGGGTTTTGAACAAATTTCTCGGAATCCAGGCCCTTCAGTATCGGAGGTGCTCCTAGGATTTGGTCGACCCTGGAGTTGTAGGTTTCCACCTTTTTGTCATTGGCTTCAATTTTTTTCTCCCCCGATTCTATCCATTTTGTCAATTCCTCGAGAATCTTTATGATCTCAGGATCGGTCCCCGATTCATTTTCATTCGGCCTCTTCGTGATTGGTTCATTTCTGCAGGTGACTTCCCGGGATGGCTTGGGGTCAACCCTGCTCGGCGCCCGGCTTTGGTTCTGCAACTGGGGTATCGCTGCCTGTTGAGCCTGTAACATTTCGAAGATTACCCGTAAATTGATCCCATCGTCTTCACCGCTGAACGTATTCTGGGCAATCGACCGAACTTCTCTGCGCACGCTGTTCTCAGGATCGGTAGGCAAATTCGTGTTGATGGCCACATGTGAACTGGCGATGATAGGGTCTACGCTGGAACTTCGCCGAGATCGACGGGGGGCACCTCGTTACCGGGTGCTATATTGTTGTTCTCGTCATGGTGGCTAGACTCGGCGTCCATGTTTAAAGGGGCACACTGGGGGTTCTACATTTCAATTTTTAACTTGAAACCAAAGACACTTCAAAGAACAAGTGTAAAATAGGGTGTGTTACGGGAATTTATATCAAATTGCCGCTATTATCCTTAGCCCCACGGTAGGCGTCAAGCTGTTTACCCTAAAAAATCGGGTAACAATTAAATTTGTAAGTGATTTTAAGGATACACAGATTAACTTGATACAAAGCGATAAATTAAGTTACTATAGAATAAATAAAGATAGAATAAATTCAACCCACACGAGTTGAATAGTTTCAGCCTTAGTGTAATAGCCACTCTCGAGCTGGGCTTGCCATGACCGGTAAACTGTTGAAAAAAAACAAGAGCTAAAGACAGAGAGAATAATAATATATTGCTTTTGAGTGTGTGTTACAATATCCTTTATGAATTATCAGACCCCCTTTATATAGTAGGGGAATCCTACTTTAGGTACAACTCTATAAAAGGTAAAAAATCTTCTGATTCACTGATTGCCGGTTTCTTATCGATATGTGGCGAGATCCACCATGATATTCGGCCGGCCACGGATATTTGGACTTTCTTTTGGCTATGCTGGATTGTCTGACAATGTTCTTCGAAGTCGTTCGAGGCTAGCATCGATTCAGGGACCATAGCCTCGATATTCTTGAGGGCAGGCGTCATGCCCCCGAGTTCTAGTCCGATGGGACTTTGGCTCGATTTCGGTCCCTGCCGCCATGTTTCAAGCCTGACTTATTTTTTCGAAGGCCGAAATATACCATGAGCTCGATTTCACCAGCGTACAAATTCATTATCCAAAGTACAGAAAATGGGATAGGTTTAGCTAATAAATTGGAAACTATAGTTAGCTTCCCAGTTCCCTGCCAAATCATAGTAATAGTAGTTGTTAAAGAAATGCATCTTGGTTGGGTAAAGAAATAAATCTGGTCCATCAAGTATTTAGCGGGACACGTGTAAACCACTCAGCGTAGAACTGGGGAAATGGAGAGATTATTAACTGGAGGAGCCAGGTCACCCGAAATGTTCAAATTCTATTAAAATATATTTATACGATTCAATTATCATAAGTTAATTACATATAAATTTTCAAATAAGTATTTATTTATAAACTGATAATACAGTAATTAATCAACATGTTATCACAAATTAAACTGCATTAATAATGTAAAAAGTTCTTTTTAACGGTTAGGTGTATATATCCAGCCAAAAGTGCGTGAATATATGAGTGGTTGATCATAGCAATGATGAACTCTTAATAGGTCGACATATACAAAGATGGAATATGCACCAATACTTCCTTTATTAGTTTCTTGTATACTTTTGGGGGCCGGGGCCATACTTATTTAACATTTCATTTCAAAATATAGAAGTATGGACGTAGACAGTATCAAAGTTGGCATACATCGAGTAGGCAGGACCCCTTCCCCTTGTTCAGTGGGGTGGAGGTGTTTAGCTTCTTGTTTGACATCTGTTAAGGTTCATGACTACCAGGGTTGATTAGGATGGTGACTTCACTAGTGGGGTTATTCACTAATTGTAGATTAATGAATGCACGTACCGAAAGTGATTAACATGACCACCTACTTTTCTTTGTTTCAACCATCATTAATGGGTTTCTCTTCAAATTGAAGTGTAACAAACTAAACAGAACGTAAATCACTACCACATAATACAAAGAAACTCTGGTGCATGTCGTGGAATGTCCATAGTTTCATTATTTTTTAGTAGTCTGTTCTGAAAAAAAATATTATCTTTTTATATTTGAAAATAATTTAATATTAATTTTAATGATATATTACTGTCACAGGAATCTTATAGTATATTTAAGATCACATAATTATAAAAAAAAATTAAATTTGCTTTTTGTGTCTAATCAAATTGCGATACATAAATAATATACCTGCTAGAGCAAGTGAATGTGATGGACAAGTATACATTATGCGGCATAAAGTAAACTTTATAATTAGAAAGATTCAAAAAGATGAAATTTTCGACGCAATGGATGAGCCTAAGAAGTATTAAAAAATATAGTACTGAATATTATATAAAGTCTAAACCAACGCTTCCACTCACCTATGAGGTTTACGAGAGCGATAGATAGGAATGTCAACTTCCTCCTCTTCTTTTTATTTTGAGGTAGATTTATTGTTTTTTTAAGAAAGATTCATATAATTATTTCACTATTGAAAAAATTAGAATTAGCTACGAATTTCTTCGCTAATCTATCGCTAAATTATTTGTAGCTAAAAAAATTAATTTTTTGTAATCTATCACTAATCCATCGCTAAGTAGAACTAGCGACGATTTTATTTTTTAGCTATATAATTTGTCCGTCGTTAATTGTCTTTTTCAATAGTTTAGAACAATTTTTAGTGTGAACACATGCTTACCCAACATCATTACATATGATGTGCGATAATACTGAGGTTTAACCTCAATTAATTTACATTGAAGGTCCATACAGAACAAACCACGGAAATATTACCATATGAAACTAAATGACTAATGATGCATCTAACACAAGTAGAGTAATAAATATAGGAATATTTCAACAACAACAACAAAATTAGATGGCACTGTTTTAACTTAGAAATCGAATATGAAAAAAAAAGTGCCCTCCGACTTGCATAGGTTCTTTGTAAGAAGAATGTATGTTCTTCACGAAGTATAAAATATATTTAAAAAAATTAATACTTATTCGAACTAGTGGTTTTAAATATACTGAACAGTGTTGGTGAAAATATAATTATAGTTGAAAAGTAAAATGAAGAAAATAAAGTATCTTTAGGATGAGGCACGGATATCTCGCTCTCTTTAAGGAGATTCAAGTGATTGCAGTAAAATCTTTACTGGTCCAACATTAATTTTTTTTGACTTATCTTCCCCAGGATACAACAATCCGATCACAGTGTATGACTCAAACAAAATCTGCAAAAAATTGTTGCGTCCAAAGTTTCACCAATTGGAACATCTTCCTTCAACAAAGTAAAACTCACTTTTTTTTCTTTCACAAATTTAATCTTCTTTTTCATGCATTCGATAACATTTTTCACACACCACATTATAAAAAAAAGACTATATTTTAGGTGTAGAAATTCTTGTTGGATTAAATTGGAAGAAAATAAAATAACAAGTATGAGACATCACGAGGAATATAGGTTAATGGATAAATTAGTGTGTAATACGTGATAGATTATGAGAGAATAGTTACAAAATAATTATGATCATTTTCTATGTCATGAAATAGTAGGTTAGTAAGAGTTATAACTACTTGTCAAACATGAATTAAGGGAGATTAATAAGAGATCATGGCACAATATAATTTTAATATTAAAATGCCACATAACAAAATACACCAACAAACGTCAAGAATAGAATAGGAAGTTTAGGTGACGGACGCAATCATATCCGACTTTGATGAGATGAAGATTGACATACTAAAACGGAAAGAACAAAAAAAATACAAACGAAGTAAACTAAGCAGAAATGTTGTCTTTTTCCCACAAAACACCTTCCCTGGTTATCCAATCCCCCTAATTAACGTCAATATCTTTTATAGGATAAAGCCCACAGTTCTAAGATAAAAGAGGAAGCTAATATTTAGGTCAATTTACGCGTCATTCCTACAAAATGTCAAACAAAACTCGCAACATGTACATCACCAACAAATAAATAACTGAAACCCTGCTTTATTATCTCATAGTTTAATATTAATTTCTTGGCAGCTTCATTGCTGTTCTTCAAACAGTCACCTGCTTCATATATATATAGAGAGACCTCAATATTTTTTCATGTTCACCATTTATCAAATGGCATATTTCAACAAGATCACAATTTCTCTCTTACTATTTTCACTCTTTCTTGTTCTTCCTATTCCTTGTTTAGCCAATTCAAGAATACTTGCTCTAGTTGAGCAACCACCGCTTGTTCTAAAATACCATAATGGTGCTCTATTAAAGGGACATGTCACCATTAACCTTATTTGGTATGGAAAATTCTCTTCTAATCAGCGCGCCATAATCGTAGATTTTGTCCAATCTCTCAGCCCCAACCACACCCGCCGTCAACCTCCCCCTTCCGTCGGTTCGTGGTGGCGCACCACCGAGGAGTATAAGGGAGGTCCATCTGTTATTTCTCTAGGCAAACAAATTTTTGATCAGAAGTACTCACAGGGAAAATTGTTGAAAGATCCTCAACTTGAAAGTTTAGCTTCTAAGGCAACTCAATCCAACTCTATTGCCGTTGTTTTAACAGCAGCCGACGTAGCAGTTGAGGATTTCTGCATGAACAGGTATGATAATTGACGGGCTAGCTAGTAACTTGACGTGCATAATATATATATATGTTGGATAATTTTGTTAACTAAATTCTAAATCCCTCTTTATATATTAGAATTACATGAATTATCCTATGAAGTTCTATTTTAGCTTACACTATTTTTTTTATTAGCCTGCTTAAAAAGAAATAATGTATATCTTTATATTTAAAGACAATTTATCTTCTAACTTTCTATTTTAACCGTAATGGCTTGCGTTTATAGCCACAAAAATCTCGTGACATATTTAAAATCACAAGCTCGTGCCCAATTAAACTACTTTACATAGATTGAAATTGTGAGAGTAATTTTTTTCTGGTAAATAAATTTTATTACCTAGCTGAAAGAATTACAGCATAATGTTGAGAGGGGATTTACCTGAGGAACCAAGAAGTTAACTGTAGTTGGTATTAGTAGAGTTAATTATCTGTTAGAAGTTAGTCAAGTAGTTAAGTGTGTGATCTGTAAATGAGCTGGCATTATATAGTTAGTGGAGATAACTAGTGGTATATAGATATATGTACACGCGACTTGCAAAGATATAGCATTCAATATACCCAAGTTTTTCTCTCTCAAAATGATAGTCGCCCCATTCTGCTCATCTACATCTGCTTTTCTCATCTTCAATATGTGGATTCTATAGCTTAGATTCATACTTTTGGCACATAAAACTTGGTTCTGGAGAATAGTCCAGGAACAACAGGCTCCTCTATGCTTCTAAACTATGCTCACCATTAGATAGATTACGTTCAGGATAGAAATTCAAACATTTAAGCTTCACTTCTAGGTTAAAATTCTGAATATTTCTGTGCAGGTGCGGCATGCACGGATGGACTCGAGGGAAGAAGGGAAGCAAGTTTGCATACGCTTGGGTGGGTAACTCAGCAAGCCAATGTCCGGGTCAATGTGCATGGCCATTTTATAAGCCGATCGTCGGACCACAAACGCCGCCGTTGGTTGCTCCAAATGGCGACGTTGGAGTGGACGGCATGGTGATCAACTTAGCAACAGTATTAGCGGGTACTGTTACAAACCCGTTTGATGGCGGGTATTACCAAGGTCCAGCTAACGCACCCTTAGAAGCTGTGTCTGCTTGCACTGGGATATTCGGGTCGGGTGCTTTCCCCGGGTTCCCGGGTAACACTTTGGTTGATAAAACAACTGGTTCTAGCTACAATGCGGACGGAGTAAATGGTAGAAAATATTTGCTTCCGGCGATGTGGAATCCAAAGACCTCAACTTGCAAAACACTAGTGTGAATATTGATGAAAAAAGGGGAAAAAAACATATTTTGATGTGAAATTTCAAATTTTTATTTGTTCGTTCGATTGAATTTGCGTGTATACCCTGTATTCATGAAAGAACAGACCCTAGAGAGAAATAAAATGGATTCTATAAAATTCTTTATTGCGTGTATGTTCTCCTTCTGAAAAATAATAAAATTGATTTAAAGATCTCCTATGTTTTTCTATAACGTATTGTACACTTCATACTGTTAAATTTTGTTACAATAATATGGTTGGCAAGATGACCTTTTTCATATTCAAAGTGTTAATTTTCATGGCTATGGCGGTTAAGCTAGAGATGAAGCGGAGAAAGAAAACTCGATAGAGCAGTAGGAATAAAGAGAGAGTAACTGATTCTGTTAAAATTGCGAAAAAAACTGTACAAACTAACTTCCTTCTACAGTGTTCTTTTTACACACGTTTATACATTAACTGTCTAACCAACTGTATTAACTATTCTAATAAGCTTAACCACAGTTAGATGGACTTGAGTACACTTAACACTCCCCTCAAGCTATTGGCTTGAATAGATTTTGTACTCCAAGTCTGCTTAGCAAGTAGTCGTGTTGAACCTTTCCCAAGCTCTTTGTGAGAAGATATGCTAGTTGCTCTTTGGTCGGCACATGCTCAGTTCTTAGTATTCCCTGCATTATTCTTTCCCTTATAAAGTAGCAATCAATGTTTATATGTTTAGTTCTCTCGAAATATTGGATTGACTGCTATCTGGATTGCAGCCTTACTATCACATCTCAACTTTATTGGGAGTTCCACATCTACTCCAAGTTCTTTGAACAATCCTATTAGCCAAGTTATCTCAACTGTGCATGAGGCCATACTCATGAATTCAGCTTTTGCTGAACTCCTAGATACAGCTTGCTGTTTCTTTGACTTCAAAGATATTAGTGCACCCCCAAACTTGACCAAATAACCTGTTAAAGACCTCCTGGTTTGCAAACAAGCTCCCCAGTCTGAGTCACAATAAGCACTCAGTTGATTGGTGTCTTGTGCAGGCATTAGCAGTCCTAAACTAGGAGCTTGTTTTAAGTACCTTACTACTCTAAGAGTTGCTTCCATGTGAGACACTTTTGGACAGTGCATGTATTGGCTTAGCACTTGAACTACAAATGCCAAGTTTGGCCTAGTTATGGTTAGGTACAATAGTCTGCCCACTAATCTTTGATACCTCCCTGGGTCTTTAAGGAGCTCATTCACACAGTCCTTGTCACTTCCTATATGTTTGTCATATTCTTCAGATGTTAGCTTCTAATTCATTTCAAGTGGAGTGCAAACAGGTTTTGCTCCCCCTAGCCTTGATTCAGAGATAAGTTCCAGAGCATACTTTCTCTGGCACATCATAATATCTTCACTGGATCTTGCAAACTCAATGCCAAGAAAGAACTTCAACTCACCTAGGTCTTTCATCTTGAATTGATTATGTAGACCTTCCTTTGTTTGACTGAGTAGTGAAGGATTGTTTCTTGTGATAAGAAGATCATCCACATATACTAGGAAAACCACTAGATCACTGGCTGCTTTCTTTGTAAACAAGGAGTAGTCAAAGTGACTTTGTTGAAAGCCCATCTGCAGTAATGACTCAGTAAGTTTCTTGTTCCATTCTCTTGGTGCTTGTTTGAGCCCATACAGTGACTTGTGAAGTTTACAGACTTTCAATGACTCCCCCTATCTGGTAAACCCCTCAGGAACTTGCATATAAACTTCATCTAGTAGGTCACCATTGAGGAAGGCATTGTGAACATCCATTCGGTATATCAGCCAGTACTTGGCTGCAGCTAGAGCAACTACTGTCCTGATAGTCACCATTTTAGCTACAGGGGAGAAGGTCTCTGCGTAATCAAGACCTTCCCTATGACTGTAGCCTTTAGCAACCAACCGAGCTTTATACCTTTCCACCTCCCCTGAAGCCCTGTACTTAACCTTAAAGATCCATTTGTATCTAATTGGGACTTTGCCAGTTGGTAAATCAACTATACTCCAAGTGTTGTTGTCTTCCAAAGAAGCTATCTCAAGCTGCATAGCTGATATCCATTTTGGATAAGTGGAGGCTTCCTTAAGTGTCTTTGGCTCTGACATAGCTGAGAAAGCTGAGAGCGCATGCATAAAAGCTGGCTTGAGTCTGTTATAAGAGACATACGAGGACAAAGGGTAGGAGCAAGGTTGTTTTAAGACTTTAGTCACATAGTCCTGCAGCCATAATGGTGGTCTGCTTGGTCTAGAAGATCCCCTGAGCTCTGGAGAATGAGGTGCAGCAAGAGAAGGTTGTGCAGTGGACAACTGCTCAGTATCAATTTCATGAGCCTCTGTGGAGTGTGCAGGGAACTCCATGTGTGGGGTAGTGGCAGGTAACTCCATGTGATGTGGATGAATAAGTGGTGATTCAGGAGGGAGAGGTGAAACACCTAGAGAATGCCTGGTATCATCCACTACAGCAGGAGACAGAAGATCCAGAACTGGAAAGATAGGAGTACCTGCGGCCTTCATGTGTCTATAGAGGAATATATCTTCTTAAAAAACCACATGCCTGCTCACCAGGAAGGTATGAGAGTGGAGGTCATATAATCTGTAACCTTTCTAAGTGGAAGAATACCCCATGAACACAGTAAGTATAGCTCTAGAGGCAAATTTGTCCATCGCCTTAGGAGTGGCACCATAGCTTAGGCAGCCAAATACTTTTAGATGAGATAGTGCGGGAGCATGAGAATACAGTACTTCAAATGGTGATTTGTCTGCAATAACTTTAAAGGGCAATCTACTGAGTAGATAGACAACAGTTAGGACACACTCTCCCCAGAATCTCAAGGGTATAGCAGCTTGAAATCTGAGGTACCTGGCCATATTTAGAATAGTCATGAGCCTTCTCTCAGCTACTCCATTTGCTGTGGAGAATAGGAACAAGTACTTTGATGCTCAATACCAGAGTCAGACATAAAAACTCTGAACTCATTACTGAAGAACTCACCTCCATTATCTGTTCTTTGTAATTTAATAGGGCTGGAAAAGACATTCTTTACTTTATTCACAAACTCTCTCAGCACAACTATAGTGCCTGGCTTAGAACAGTCAGAAACACCCATGTGCACCTGGTAAAGTCATCTACAATTATAACAAAGAACATCTTTACATCATATGTTAGAACCCTATAGGTCCCCAGACATCACAATTTACTAGCTCAAAAACAGAATGTGACACAGTAGAACTCAATTGAAAGGCACTTTGTTTGTTTAGCAAGAGGACATACAGTACAATATGACTGATCATAATTTTTCAGTTGTCTTCGTGACTAATGTTTTCTTATTACATCAATTGGGGCATTGCCTAGCCTCATGTGCCACAATGAATTAGAATAAGAAGTCTTAGTACACCTACTAGTTGTAAAACAACTCTTATTAACTACCTTAATTGTATCATTTCCTGACTTAGCTGAAGTAAGTAGTGAACCTTGCTGCCTTGGATTTCCTTGTAGAATGTAGAGCCCCAACTCCTCCATACCAATTCCCTTCACCTGATCACTGTAGAGATCCTAAAATATACAGAAGTCAGGGAAGAAAGCTACTAGGCACCACAATTCCTTGGTAAGCTTAGACACTGACAGCAGGTTATATTTGAAGTCAGGTATGTACAGTACATTACTATATCCTGATTGTTAAATACAGATGATCTCCCTGTATGTGTAACTAGTGTTACATCTCCTGTAGGTAAATGTACTTTGCTTCTTTCAGATGTTGGTATTGACTAACAGATTTTTAACAACTATAGTGTAGAAGTCACATGGTTGGAAGCTCTTGTATCTATTGACCACTTAGGATTAACATGTTTAGACACCAAGGCAATCAGAGTACCTACTATTGCAGTTCTGTAAGAAGGTTTTTCATCTGATCCTTTGTTAAGCAGCTGAACAATTTGTTGATACTGCTCCTGTGAGAAGAATGGAACTGGCTGCTAAGGGGATTTCTGAGATTTTTGTTGAGTGTGCTGGTGTTGTTCCTATGGGAAGAGAGGTACAGATTGGTGGATTGGTTGTTGAAGCATGTGATGTGCCTGTTGCTGCTGCATTCCATAGACCATCTGTGGGTTGTTGTTGTTATTAAAGTTACAGGTGTAACTGGAAACAGGACCTGCTGTTGGACTTACATAATTTGCATACAGACCAGGACTACCTCCCTTCTTCTTAGGCTTGAAATCTGAGGGGTACCCAATCAGCTTGTAGCAGTTCTCCTTAGTATGCCATTTGCAGTGACAATACTCACATTGAACTAGCTTCCTCTAGGGACTGGGATTTCCCCTTGAAGATACTTAGCCTCTGTTACTGTATAGTGCAGTCCCTTCAGAAACTTCTGCAACTTGAACTACCTGTGTAAAGTTAGCTAGGCGTCTTTGACTCTCAAGGTCCACAAGTAGGGAATGAGCTTTGTTGATATTTGAAACTGGGGACATCATCATAATCCGACTCCTAGCTTGTGAATAAGAGTCATTTAGACCCATAAGAAACTGCAATAGCCTGTGATACTCAAAGTGAGCAGCATACTTCTTAGACTCTGGACAAGGGCATCCAGGACAGGGCATGAGTGCATCAAATTCATTCTGAGTTAGGGTATGTATTTCCCTATGAAGGTGAAGAACTCTAGATCCATTCACCTTATCAAACCTTTCCTTCAAGTCTTCCCACAATTTTTGAGCATTAGAAGAATATACAACACTACTTAACAAGCCCAGTCGCACAACATTCATTATCCACGATAGAATTACGACATTAACCTTTTCCCATTGGTCATGCAATTCAGGATCAAACTTAGACTTAGGGTACCTTCCGTCCATAAAACCTAACTTGCTCTTAACTAAGAAACCAATTCTCATAGACCTACTCCATATAGCATAGTTGCTCGAATCGGTTAATTGAAGAGAAATCAGAGAACTGCCTGGACTATTTGTAGGTTATAGGTAAAGAGGATGATTGTGATCGATTGATGAGAAGATGGTTGCACTAGAGGTAGGAGAGACAATCGCAACATCTGTAGTCGCCGAGCTGCTTCGAGTTGTAATTTCACGCAAATACAACAATTTCCAAACCCTAGTTTTCAATTCTCTATCATTCTGAGACAATTCAACACCGTGTGATTGAATTGAGGTGAGACGAGAAGAAATTGAGTGGAAGATTGAGCTTAGATCGAAGATGCAAGCTCTGATACCATGTTAACTTCCATGGCTATGGCGGTTAAGCTAGAGATGAAGAGGAGAAAACTCGATAGAGCAATAGGCATAGAGACAGAGTAAATGATTCTGTTAAAATTTTGAAAATGACTGTACAAACTAACTTCCTTCTACAGTTAACTGCCTAACCAACTGTATTAACTATTTTAATAAGCTTACCCACAGTTAGATGGACTTGAGTACACTTCACACAAAGTACCAAACTCTTGACCGTCATGATTGGTTTCTGAAACACAATTAAGTTAGACAAACTTGAAAAAAGTGATATGAATCCATTATTAATATGATGCAAAACTTCTTACCAATGCCCAACGGTAGCAAACTTATAGCCTGTTTGGCCAAGCTACAAAAATCAGCTTATTTTGATAAGTGCTTTTTGGTGAGAAGTAGGTTGTGTTTGGCTAATTAATTTGAAAGGTCCTTTTGAGCAGTAATTAGTGTTTGGCCAAGCTTTTAAAAATTGCTTCTAAGTGTATTTTTTTCAAAAGTGCTTTTCAAAAAAGTGCTTTTGGAGAGAGCTACTTTTTTCTACTTCTTCAGAACTTTTGCTTCTCCTTAAAAGCATTTTTTTTGTTCCAGAAGTTTGGCCAAACCTTTCAACTTTGAAAAAAAGTACTTCTAGGATAGGAGAAGCTTGGCTAAACAGGCTATTACTTTCTCAATGAGGCTTTTCCCTCTTCCATCTCTCTTTAATTTACTCTTTCTTTTTCACTTCTGTTTCTAATACTCCCTCTGTTTCAATTTATATGAACCTGTTTTCTTTTTAGTCTGTGCCAAAAAGAATGACCTCTTTTCATATTTAGAAACAATTTACCTTTATCCAATGATTTATAGCCACACCAAATATATGTGTCTCATTTTACACCGCAAGTTCAAAAGTCTTCTCTTGTTTCTTAAACTCCGTGAACGGAGGGAGTAGAAAATATCTTTATATATTTTTAAAAAGAAAATTCATTTTAAATTTATCATTTTACCTTAACGATATGCCTAAGAAAATGTAATTATAACATATTTAAGATCATAATTTTTGTTGCTCTCATAATCACATGTCAATGAAATTTTGGTTGATTATATATTTTAATTGATTATACTCATAAAAAATAGCTTCCTGGAGCGTTATCTCTCTTGTCTTTTTTTTCTTGAAAACCTTGCCTAGTCAAACGTTGATAGATTATTTATATACATTTATCTACTTTTAGATGGATAGAATTGATTGATATTTTTACTTCATATTTAATACATTTGTAATAATTGGCAGTATTATTTTCGGTGCTAGATACTTACTGCAAGTATTTTTCGCTTTTTAATCCTCTATCTTTGAAGCTTTGTTCCTTGGTGGATGTAGAACAAAAACTTGTGGTCTGAACTCTGAAGGGCATGAGGAATGTAATCAGATGGTAAAGCGAGAAATCTTCTCAATCAATTTATCTCTTAACTGGAATAGCTAGTTTAATTAGTTCTTTTGCTTTGGTATTGTACAGGGTAAAAATATCAAGAGCTTTATTAAAGAAAAGAAAAAAGAAGAGAAAACTACTCGGGTGAGCACTTTTAAAAAGTTATTTAAAAAAATAATATCATTATTTGTTTATTTCATATATAGCAGATTTTCTTACAATATTAGCACATTAAAAAAGTTATACATACAACTGATTGCACAAATCAAGGGATATGATGTTATCCTTATTTATGTTTTACCCACTCTCTCCTCCTAACAGTTTTAAAAATAAACTAATCCATAAATCAAGGGTCACACAACTCTTCTTTTACTTACTTAAGGGATAAGGAGATTTGCTTATTAACTTTTTTCTCTCTTCTATAAAAAATAATACGTATATAGAGAAATTTTCACACAGTTCCTTAATTATCCCATAATCGAATCCTCAAAATGTTGGATAATATATAGATAAAGTACGTACTAACTAAACCCAATTAGATAAATAGAATATACCATGTATTTTGAGTACATACAATTTTTATACCTAATTAATACTATTAAATAAATATAATATACCATGTATTTTAATTGTATTTAAGTATAATAATAGTATATGCTTTTGTCTTCGAAATACATAGTATATATTCTATTTATTTAATTCTGTTTTTATATATATATATATATATATATATATATATATATATATATATATGGGGCAACTTAAACGTGATTTAGGTGATAGCAAGAAATTTGAGGAAGTGTGAAGTCCAGGGTGCTTTGATTATAGGAGGAGTTATTGAGGTCCTAATTATTTGGGATGGATTTTTAGGAACGGAAACGTTTGGAATATTTTTAACGTAATTCACGGTCTAAATTTATAGGTTTTATTAAGAAATATAATTAATTAGCTGCTATATTTGTTAATCACGTATTGCTGCTAGGATTTTATAAAATTTTCTTTAATATTGGCTATTTGTGTTTTTGTCCCAAGAAAGAACCTCTATCCGTGCAAGCCTAATTTCTTTATTGTATCTTTCCCCCTCCACCCCAAAAAAGAAAAGAAAAACAACTTAACATACATTAATTAACCAGGATAAGATACAAAATATATGTAAAAGACATGTCTCATATATTTATTGGTTTGGTGAAATTATAGAATGTTGGTAAGTTTTTTCAGAAAGATAATGGGGTTTGTTCAGAATTAAGCCTTTCAATTTCATTATTAATCTATTTTAATTTTTATCATTCGACGTCTTTTAATTTACTGTAGTATTATTATGTTATCCGAGAGCCATAGAATGTGTTGATAGAAATGACATAAGGTAGCTATTTTAAAGGGTTGCTACTTAAAAATTAATTAGTGTAACCTGAATTTTAGTTTTTCAATTTTTTATTCTAAATTATCCTGAAATTATAATTTTTAATTTAGAATCAGGAAAAAAAAAATAGCTAATCTCTAAATAGCATCGCTGGTAATAGCTATCTATACTTACCCCAATGTGTTGGGCTGGGGATGTGAACAACAAGGAGATTAAACCTCGAGTCCAGAGAAAGTGAAGCACAACTTAGACCTGGTGCATCTCACCTCATGAAGCTGAGGGATAATGAGCCAGCTCTTGGAACTTGCAACTGAGAAGTTCTTATTTTGGACCCAAATCTTATTATGAGATGATGGACCATTCAAAGAGTTAGCCAGGCCCAATACACAGCAATACAATTCCGAAGGAAAAACTACCCATTTTGATATTTGGAGCAAAAATATTATCAACATTAGCTAATTCATAATATACTATCAAAATGCCAAATGCTATCAATACTAGCCCTCAATTCTTTTTCTATTACAAAATTAGTAATCTGCCTTCAGTTTGGAAGTTGAGAAGTAGCAATAGTAATCGTTTATTTCTAGTTCGCTCATGGCGATTTGAATTGAGTGACACAGATTCTATCCCCTTTTTCTAGTTTCTACTTTTTTACCATTTTTCCACTAGTATTAATTTGTTGGGTCAGAACGAAGATAAAATAACTGTGTAAGAGTGCATTTTAAAACTGACAAAATTAACATATGAATTGGAGATTAGGAAACTGTTTGGTTGCTTGAAAAGTGAAAAAGAAGAGCTAAACCTTTATTGAAAAGATATTGAAACTCGCTTAAATTTGAATTTGAAAATTCGGATTTGAAATTAGTATTTATTTCAAGTGGATGCTATTGGAATAGACCAGCGAAATTGACACATGTTGTCCCCTAGCCGTTTGGTATTTAATATTTTTTTCCATTTTATAGTCTTTTGCTAGCTCCTTTTATTTCACTAATTTTACCATACTCGCGTTCTGCATGAACCTTATATCAATAAGTATATATATTTTTTAAATCACATAATAATTATTACTAAAATTTTGTTCGAGTTACTTAAAATTTACTTCAAAAATATTTTAAAAGACCACCCAAACACCATCTAGGCCTTTTCATAATTATATAAATACTAGTTTTAAAATACGTACATTGCACGTGTGTATTATGTTTTGTAGTATAATATTTAAAAATTATATAAATATTATTAAAGTATGTGCATGAAGTATATATAAGGATCGAAGGTTTAAAAATAGAAGATCAATTAGCAAAATGTGAACTGTAATAAGTGATATGCTATTACAACTTGTTATATATCATTTAATGTCTGGTTAAAACAAAAATAAGCTTGAACGTTTTGTTTTTGTAAAATGTTTAACATTAATTTAATATCATAACTAAAAGCTAATATGAAAAATATAAGCACTCCATCAACTGTCAAGTGTTAACAAATGTTAAAAACCATAAAATGTCTTATTTGTTTCATTTTCTTAAAAATGGCATCGAATCACAAAAAAAGTCCCAAAAATGTTATAACAAATCTTCTCAAGTTCAAAAGATGAAAAAAATAACACATTATTTAAATACTGTTACAAATAGAATTGTATTTAAGGTGAATGTCTATATTTTAGAGAGATCTTAGTGTTTGTTACTTGATGGTTAAGTCACTCTTTCCCTATAAATAGAGGGGTTCTATACCATTGTAATTCATCCCAAATCAATAAGAATTCTCTCTTTATTTTTCTTTGTAATACTCTTCTTCTTTTATTGTTTTATAATACGTTATCAGCACGAGACTCTAACAAATTGAGTAGAAGTTTTGGGATTCACCATAATAATTGCCAATTGTTCCATGATCTTCCGCCATGATTAAATTATGGATTTAAGGTGAGTATTTTACTTTATTTTTCTCTTTTAAATTTTTGACATTCTATAATTTGATTTTAAATACAAGCAAAAACAATCAATTTTGATTATAGCTCTAATGGAGTTTGTAAGAAATTATAATCGTCATCATTGTGGCAATAAGAATAATAAGGATTCTCAAAATATTCCTTCACTCTATGAAAGTAATGTTTGTCATCGATTTGACACGAGATTTTATAAATCACATGTAGATGATTATGGTCCATTCATAATATGAATATGATAACATGTGATTTATGAATACATATTCACTCTTGAAAGAATATAAATGTGCTAGTGGCAGTGAATATACCACATTCACCTCTAGAAGGAGGTTTGAGATGAAATAAGAAAATACTTTCATTATTGTGGCATGGATAATCATTGGTCACGTATATATCCTATGCCAAAATATTATGGCAATGTGATTATTATAGGGCAAAAGTAATAGAAGCAATATATCTTGCCTATAATGATTTTCACCATGACCATAATAGTATAAATTTCTCCTTGAAAGAGATATTCACCATATGGATGATGATGAATATGTTGTAGTACAAAATTAATTCAGAGCTTTGGAAGAGCCAATTTTATTATTTTGGAGAAATAAATTGATTATCAATAAGTATTGTGTTATAGTAAGCCTTAAAGAAACTTATTTAGTTTCTAAAGTATTCGCGAAAGTGGTTGGTTATGTTGAGACTATAAATAATGAGAAGACTTAATATCTTCTATTACTACAACTTGTAGCGACGTAATATGTATGTGAAAAGCTACCCGCGTTATTCTCCACTTTGTACACCACAAATAAAAGAATGCCACAATAAAGTCGAAGTTTATTGATATAAAAACTCATATTATAATAAATTTGGAGTTTATTGATAATTGCACCTCAAGATGTAAACCCAAAGTTTATCAATATTGATAAGTTATCCAGTTGGCACAATTGGTTTAACCATGTTAATTTAAATATAATGTGCAAAAATAAAAGAGAATCCACATGGGTAAATATTAAATAACTAGAAAGTTCTTGACAAATTCTCTTATGTTGCTTGTTCTCTATAATTAATAGACTAACTAAAATTAGGATTAAATCCCATAAATGCTGGAAATATCAAAGGTGAATATGGGCTCATTCATCTGCTATGTATACCACGTAAGATGCATCTATGAGATGGTTACATGTGTGACTATTATTAACCCCCAGCCTGGTGTTTGCGAGGTAACTTGCTCAATAATTGAATTAGAGCATAATTTTTATGACTTTCTATTCAAGACAGTTCATCTTGATAAGTTGGTTTATATCACAATTAATTTAGTAAAATAATTTATTGAGCCACTTAATAGCTAAACTATTACTTTTGAAAATAAAGTTATCTATATCAGTTTGATATACACTATATACGAAAGTATATTACATTCTCCTCTCTTGGTTTAGGGTCAGGAATCAAATAATTTCATCTTATTATTATTGATGTGCGGTGTATACTTTGATTAACACCATAACGCACAAAGGTAGATTTTCAAAGTTGAGGAAGCAAGTTAGTTTTTCTAACAAGAAGGGGAGACGGGATAAACAATTGAGAAAAAGTTACGTGGAATGAATTATCATTTATACATCTAGATTCTCGAATAAGATAATATGAACTTGAAGTTCATAAAAAGATAATTCATCTGCATATATTGCAAAGCATGCTAGACGAATTTGCTGACACGAAGAAAGTAACTATATTCTCACTGCAAATGCTCCTATTAGTATAAGTCCTAGAAGGGCAAAATCTATGATATGCTAAAAGCGTATAGACAAATGGATTTCAAATAGAATTCTTAGATGAGCAAATGACCAAAATGATCATAATAAGGAGGCAAGTGATAAAGAAAATCACATGACATAATACTTCATAAAATCTTAAAAGAAGTTCAGGTACCTCAAAATATAAATGAAGAGATCTTTATGTTATGTCTTTATGACAAATATTTTGGAACCGATATATAATGCTCGTCGACGACATCTATGATAGCTATAAGTATAGACGAGGATCTTAAGTCTGTCGAATACAGACACAATAATATTAGCCAAATGGAAGAGACACAATTTGAATAGAATTGGTTTCACAAGAAAGACATGTAGTTCCCACTGGATTTTATTATAGTTAAGGTTTTAGCGAGACACATTATCTGTTGAATAGATATTCAAGGGAGAGTGTTATAAATAGACTTATATTTAAGGTGAATTTCTCTATTTTAGAGAGATCTTAGGGTTTGTTACTTAATGGCTAAGTCACTTTTTCCCTATAAATAGATGGATTCTATACCATTCTAATTCATCCGGCCAAATCAATAAAAACTCTTTCTACTTTTTTCTGTAATACTCTTCTTCTTCTTCTTCTTTTTTTTTTTTTTTTTTTTTTAAAATTGTTTTATAACAAATACAAATTACACCCAAAATGAGAATGATGATTTAAATATACATGGTGTTACAATGACACCAAGGTTTATTCGCAACTATGAAAAATATAGGCAACAAAGCGAAAAATCAGCTATCCCACAAAAATGTGAATTAACGTTTATTTGTCTATGTAGCTCGAATTAACATGTTTGTTTCAATTTTTTTTTTTTTTAGAAAGCATGTATGTTTTGTCGTTTTAAAAAAAAAACTTTTAGATAGCTTTCAAAGAAATATTATTTTTATTCTAAAAACACTTAAAAGTTTTGCCAAAAACTTTTAATTACCCAAAAAAGAGTTCTACGGCATTTTGCTTGCTTAGCATATAATGTATTAAGAAGTTGTTATGTTCGGATGTCTCAAAGAAGACTATCAATAAAGGTCTGAAATCATAACATAGAAAACCAAAAAATTAAAACTATCTATCGAAACAAAATGCCAGGAGTAATTAGGGAAGAGTTTTGTTTTATATGTAGCACCTCAAACTATTACCCATTAAAGAAAAATATTTAGAGAGAGAAGAAAAAATAAATCGATAAAAATAACGTATTCTGCCAAAAAATCATTTAACCCACGTTGTTCTCACTACTGAAAAATCAAGATGCAATATCAAAAATAAACATGGCATGTTGTTACCAACATATCCTATTGCAAGTTATTCTAAATTCAACAAAAAAGAATATAATCATAGGGTAAAAACAGCAGAGATAAATTGAAATAGTTGCTAAAAATATACTTCTTAATTCTTTTACAGGTAAAAACCTTTTTACGGCGATAGTACTCTAGCTTCTTTATCCGTTAGTACCTCGCCAATTTCTCTTTTCAGCAATCTCGAGTATAATTTTATTTTTTTATTCTCTGTAGCTTTTATGATATTACCCCATATATACTTATATTCGAAAAATCAAGAAAAATAAATTTTTTACCCCATTAGAACTATTTGATTCACATATATTGGCAAACAACAAATGTTGAAACTTTCAGTTTCCTTATCGCACGTACTTTTTATTATTTTAAGATTTTTGTGGTTAGAACAAAAGAAAGTTTAAAAGAAACTCATATGTAATATATCACAAAAATTTACAAAGGTTATAAAATGGTCCTACAATTACTAGATGACCTTCAAGATAACTACTTTAAGAATGCCAATGAATTGGGGAGCAACATAACATTAACATAGACTTCGACACTGAAGTGATACGAAATTTCACATTGATTGTTACAAATTAATTATTTGGCAAAGCACATTCTAATTATGAAAATAAATATTTATGCCAATATAATCACCAAATAGTAGATAACGACTGAATGTAGCATGACGGCAAAGACTGAAGTAATAAAAAATATCTAAAAAGAAATTAGACCAAATAGAGAGACTTAATGCATTATAATTCTTCTTGTTATCCAAAATAGTTTTCAACCTATCACTTTCACAAAAAACACACAAAGATAGAATTAGCAATTTAAAATTCATATTGATGATCCAAATAAAGTTTCAACAAAAAACAAAACAATAGGATATTCTATCTACCTAAACAACAAACATAATTCGATAACACGCAAGAAAACTATTAAAAAGGACTTAAAATGAAGTCAAGAAAAAATATTTTCTGTACACGCGGACTACAAATTGAGCCCTAGGGACATCAGTTTGGCATTCATATCTAATAGAAAATAATCTTCTAGCTTCTCTGAATACATATTCTTCATAGCACAATCACTTTGTTACTCAATATTCTACCATCTTTTTTTTATTCATGAACAAATAATTAAAATGCCTATCTGTTTGGACACTAAAGAACATAATTAGTTTATTTTTAAAACACAACAAATTCTCAAACGACCATTCTAAAATCAAAAGCAAAAACTTTAAAAAAAAAAAAAAAAAACCAAAACAAATAAATGTACATTAAAAGGAGAAGATTTGAGGAAGGATGAAGTACCTATGCGTGAAGGCGAATTGGAATATGAACAGAGGGCAAAACCTTCAAAAGAGTAACTGGTTAATACAATCATGCGATTAGCAGCAACTTAAAAAAATACGTCTAGACCTAAAAGGTGTTGAAAAATTATGGAAATTTTGACCTAGATTTTTTAGGACATTGTGTTTAATCTATAAATGTATACTCATTAATTGATGCCTATATTAATTACCGTATCAACTTATAACTCAGTTTCAATCTTTTTCCGCTCTATATAAATAGTCCTAAACTTAAGTAAACTTGAATTGACGTGCTCGAGGCTTATACCAAAAATACACAGGAAGACTTACTCGGTTAAAATTGTTCTTGTACAAATCTATTAAATTACATAGCTCAAATAAGGAAAGTTTTAATACACAAAATTTAATTGATTTCGAATTTCCAAATATTAAAAAAATAATTCAATAACTATTCCTAAATAATAAAAAAATAATTAAATAACTATTTTATTTAGTGTAAAATATATTTTTAAAGGGTAAAAAAGGCGAACAATATTTTACTAAGTACTTTCATGCTTTTAATATAACTAGTTTCTATGAACATGCGTTGCACGATAACAATGTCATGTTGATGTTTGATCGCTAAAATTTTTCACTTTCCGATTGCAGGGCCTCTAAATACGTATGCAATTATGTTTTATCACTTAATATTCATAGATATCGTTTGAACAAAAATGAGGAGCATGAATTTATTATTTGTTCGTAGAAGTGATTATTAAAAAAAGTAAAAGAAGCTTTGTCATACAAAGTAGAAAAAAACAAAATTAACTCCTTAGGGGCAAACTTGTCTATTTTTAGTCAGTTAATAATTTTGTTACACCAAATATGAAAGAAGGGAGGTAAACGTAATATCGTGAACCACAAGGGATATTAGTGTAATGAAGCCAAACCTGAAGGGAGATCTCTAAAATTATCTCTATTTAATATTGTTTAAGATGCAAGTTGTGTATCGATTGGCAAGTAGAATACAGATATGTATTAGAATAGGATTTATGAGATCTTTGGACAACTTGCTTTAGGCTTTTGTATTTTAAAATAAATTCTTCAGAAGAGTGAAATCCTTAATTCTAGATGATTTTATTATACAAGTATTTTAAGAAGGATATAACGTATGATAATATAATTTTGTAACAGAAAAAAGAACTGAATAACTGATATCCTCCTAAATCCCAATTTGCAGAACTGTGCTAAAAATTTATACTGATATTCCCGTTAGGTTTGTTAAAGTGAAGCGTAAGATCAACCAAAACAAAGAAGATATCAGGTTTTTAAAAAAATTACCCTTAAAGAAAGAACAACAAAAACAATGTACTGCATGCTGATATATTTCATGAATTCTCCATTAGATATATTAAGTTAATCTTTAAGAGAAAATTCATGAAATTAAGAAATTAAATTACCTCTGGAAAGACTTATGCCCTTTGAGTGTAACAACAGATGATGAAGCACATTATTAAAGAATGTCATCATATCAGGACGGATTTTTATTTTTTATTTTTTAAATAATTCACTAGGCAGTATGCCTAGTGTTAATTTTCACACACACACACACACACACACATATATATATATATATATATATATATATATATATATATATATATATATATATATATATATATATATATATATATATATATATATATATCGTAAAATACAAAGATGGAGGGGGACTTGGGCCTTACCTCCCAATATGAAGGACGTACACTCTTGGTCATCGAGACTTGACAACCAAGCATACCTAGGTAGCTGTGATGGATTAGACCTATGATGATGTAATGATTGTCTATCTTATAACATCGATAGACAACCATATGTACAAAAGCATTGTGTAGCGAATGTAGGTCAGCTATACAAAAGAGTATATATGTTCCTAATTCTACTAAAGAAGTGATTTGAAATAGAATCCTCTCTGTACGTTAAGGTCTATTTCTAGCAAAAAATGAGAGTCTGTTACGTGATGTACCATAAAACAGAAGGTAACAAACTTCAACTTTGCTTTGACAAACGAAGCATAGTTGAGGAATGTTGCTACTGCTGCTTAGTGATTTTATTTCTTCCTTGCTGCTAGTACTGCTGCCGAAGTTGTAACTGTTGTTGTTGCTGCTGCTGGTACCTTTTGTGCTGCTTCTGCAATTGCTGTAGCTGTTATTGCTGCTACTGCTGTTTCTGTTGCTTGCTGGTTTGTTGGGTTGTTGAGTTCTGCTGCTGTTCTTGCTTATACACAGCAGCAGCAGCACACACCAGAACCATTTTCAAATAATACACAGCAGCAGCAGCAACAGCAACAGCAGCTAAAGCAACAGCACACAGACAGTGAACAACATCAGATGCAGTAATAATCTCAAAATTTTGGCAGCAGGGGGGCAGTCCAGTGGCAAAAATAAATTTTGGGCAGCAGCAGAACCAGAAACAACTCCGACATTGCAGTAACAGTCAGCAGAATCAAATTGCTGCTTGTATTGCTGCTGCTGCTAGTGTTGCTGTTGCCAATGCTGCTGCTGATTTGCTACTGATGTTGCTACTGTTAATTGCTGTTGCATTCTCCAATTACTTCCTATTTTGATGGTTTCTCCTATTGATAATCCTGTCTCCAGCTGCTGGTTCCTTGCCATTATTTTGCTTCTGAAATGGAGTTTGCTGTTGACATGTTGCTTGAATTTTACTGCTGTTGGTGTATTTGTTTGGCTGCTGCAGCTACTAAGAGGCTTCTGATGTAGTATTTGGTTATAGTTCCCTGCAAGAAAATAAAATGTGAAAGGGAGTGTTGCTGCAGTTGCATAGGCAGTAGCACCTTGTATTTTGGTGACTGCCTTTGTAACTGCAGCAATGAAACAGTGTTGTGTGTACCTGCAAACCTCAGCAGACTGTCTTAGTGTTTGTGGACACTGATCTCCCAGCAATAGATCAGTTATAAAGAGAGATAGTATGCTGCATATTTTATTATTTCTGTTGGAGTTAGTGTATGTTAAATTTGTGGTATGTTGAGCTACTAATTCTTTCCTCAAGTATATATTCATGTTAATCATCCAAGTGTATTTTGAATCATCATGTGTGGTGGGAAGTTGAGTCTTTTGGACTTCCTATGTATAAATGCAGGGGTACCTTTACTGTCAAGGTGAACCTGTCCCCTTATGTATGCAGGCAATTCCCTTTGGCTGTTATAGTGTCTTAGGGAGTTGGAATGATGGCTCAGTTTGGACAGGGTATCAGCTGGACCATTGGCTTCTCTCAGGACATGAGTGCACTTAAAGCCTTCATAATGTTGGGTCAAATTTTTGATTTCCTGAATTAGCATATCTAAGGTCCATGGTGGCTTAGACTGTACTGTTAGCCATTGAGTAAGCAGCTTAGACTCTGTTTCCAGGTAAAGTTTGGTGTAATCATTTTGCATACACCAGTTGATGCCAATGAGTGCTGCTTGGGTTTTTGCTAAATTATTAGTTCCCTCTTTGGACTTGAAATAGCATGAATGAAATTACCTTGCTGGTCCCTAATGATGACCCCCACTCCTATTATCCCTGGGTTACCTAGAGCACTGCCATCTGAGTTGATTTTGACATACCCAGCTGTTGGCTTCAACCAGACTACTTGCTGCATATTGGTGTGATGCTGTAAACTCTCTATAGCCATGTATATTTCTGGCCATGTGGCTGGCCATTTGATGTTAGCATAAGATGTTTTGAGCATCATAAGTAAATCAGATGTGATTGAGTACAATGCTCTGGTAACTGATGATGATTTTCTCCCATATTTGGCTGCACATCTGTTCTTTCACAAATTCCAGCATATAATGATCGGCAATGTGTCTAGTACTAGTTTCTGGACCTCATTCTCTCTTTCTTGCATCCACCAGTTCATTAGCTTCATTGTTAGGGACTACCTGTGATTTTGGATCCCAAATTGTGCATTGAAGTGCTTCCAGATGATTTGAGCAAAATGATCTGTGTTGAGTATGTGCTCTGCTGTTTCATTCCCTGCTTTGATACAACATACACACTTATTAACAGTTGGAGCTCCAAACCTAGCTACTCTGTCGTTTGTGGGCAGCTTGTTTCTCAATGCTCTCCATAGGCAAAAAGACCATTTGAAGGGTATTTTCTTGTGCCATATCATCTTATTTGTGAGCCGTACTTGATTTCTTTCTCTCAACACAGACCATGCTGATGCACAAGAGAATTTCCCAGAAGCAGAAGGCTACCATATTGGTGTGTCATTAATGTGGGGGTTATAATGGATTTTGACTTGGAGAATGTGTGAGATTATGGACAGGAGAGCTATTTGAGATGTTATTTAACTGAGTTTTTGGATATCCCATTGCCCGTCTGTCCAGTAATGTGAGACCTTGGTGTTGCCAGGCCTGCCCTGCCCTTGTCTGAAATTAGCTAAGTGCCCAGTACCTAGCCAATTATCCTACCAGAAGCTGGAATTTCCTGAGTGCAGTCTCCATTGAATGTGATGGTCAGCAGTTTCTTTGTTGATCATCATTCTTCTCCATGTCTGTGACTTACCAGAGCTCCATTTTTTGATCTGGGGTGTGATCTCTTACAGTATTTGGCCAATAAGAAATTACTCCATAGTGTCTGTTTGGTCCTGAATCCCCACCATTGTTTGAATTTCATAGATTTACAAATCTCTGCTATAGGTCTCAGTCCAATGCCCCATTCTTCCAGTGGATATGATAGCGTGTTCCATGAAGCCCAATGGTATTTGTTCTTTTCTTTGTTCATCCCCCAGAAAAAGTTAGCTGCCAGTTTCTCTATCTGTTTAAGGACAGCTTTGGGGGTGTGACTGCTGACAACAAGTGAATAGGGAGTGATTGTAGAACATTCTTGATTAAGGTCAATCGACCCCCATAAGATCATAACCTGCCATGCCAACCTCTTATCCTACTTACCACTTTAGAGATGATACCATTGAAGTGCATAATCCTTTTCCTGCCAATGTATAGGGGACAATCTACGTAGGTTAAAGGGGATTCTTTTTTGGTAAAACCTGTGACCTGCTGAATTCTCCTGGTAGTGTATTGGAAGGCAGAGGGGGTAGTCATAAAATGACTTTTGTTTTTGTTGATCTGCTGCCCATATGTCTGCTCATAATCTTGAAGGACCTTCATGATCTTCTTTAAAGAAGTTCTGCAGCCTGAGGTGAAAATGATCACATCATCTGCAAAGCTCAGATGTGTGATTTGAGGTCCACTCTTTTCCATATAAAAGCCAGTAAAGAACTGATCATGTGTGAGATTGTTGAGCATCCTAGATAGTAATTCATCTCCCAAAATGAAAAGTGAAGGTGCCAGAGGGTCCCCTTGCTTTAGATCTCTAGTGGAATGGAAAAAGCCAAATCTTGTGCTATTGACTATAACAGAGTACCGGTTGTTGGACATTGTTCTCCATACCATGTCAATGATTCTTTCACTAAAACCCATTCTTCTCATCATTATAGATGTAAAGGACCAAGATACTTTGCCATAAGCCTTTGCCATATCCAATTTGATCACTACATTAGCACCTTTGTTTGGCTTCTTGATTCCCTGAACAATCTCTTGTGCAAGCATAATATTCTCAGAGATACTTCTGCCTTTGATAAAGCCAGTTTGGTTTGGGGAAATGATATTGGGGAGAATAGGTGCAATTCTTTTGGAAATAATCTTGGATATGATCTTATTGATGAAATTGCTCAAGCTTATAGGTCTAAATTCTGACAAAGTGTTAGGGAATTCCACTTTAGGTATCAGCACCAAGCATGCTTGTGTCATGTACCTAGGCATTGATTGACCATAGAAGAATGCCTTCACCACTTTGAAAAGATCAAACTGGATGATATCCCAACAATGGTGGAAGAATTTTCCATTGAGGCCATCTGGACCTACAGCACTGGATGGGTTCATTGAGAAAACAGTTTCTTTGAGCTCTTCCATTGTAGGATCTTTGTTGAGTTGATGATTATCTTCTTCTGTAATAAGTGTAGGAATGTTGGATAGGAGATCTTCCCTGATGACTCCCCCAGGATCAGTGAATAAGTTGTGGAAATGGTCAAAGGCAACTTCTCATATTGCTTCATCTCCATATATTCAGTCATTATCTTCATTTTTGATTTTGTGGACATACAATTTTCTTCTTCTGCCTCTGATCAGACTATGGAAATATTTGGTGTTGGCATCTCCATCCTTGAACCATTGTAGTTATGTTTTTTTGCTTCAGGACAACCTTTTCAATTTTCAGATGTTTGACATATTGAGCATTGAGTTCACGGGCAATTGTTCTATCTGATTCTTTGTTAGACTGTGCCCAGGTCTCTTCTTCTTTTCTGACTTTCTCTTCAAATTCTTTGACTTTCTGGAAAATATCCCCATATTCTTGTTTGGACCATTTGGATAATTCTTTGCAGAGTGTTTTTGTTTTTTTTTATGGAAAATCCACATTGCATTTCTAGTGACTGGTGTATTCCAAACCTGCTGTACCAGTGGCAGAAAGGTTGCATTTTCTGTCCAGCAGTTTAGGAATTTAAAATACTTAGTGGCATTATCCTGTCTGACATTGATTTCCATGAGAAGGGGACAGTGATCTGATCCTGTGGATGCTAGATGTGTAATGGTAGTGGCAGGGTGTGCAGCCAGCCAGTTGCCATTGGCCAATCCCCTATCCATTCTTTTCTAGACAATTGAGCAGGGGCCTCTGCCATTAGACCAAGTGTATCTAGGTCCGTACTATTCAAGGTCAGTGAGTCCACAATCCTCAATCATGCTCAGGAACTCCAGGCTTTTGTTAAGTTGGTATGGAATGCCCCCTATCTTTTCTTCAATTGATGCAATCACATTGAAATCCCCAATGACACACCATGGTACACTAGAGTTCTGTGCTTTGTTCCTTAGGTTGTCCCATAGTGGTCTCCTCAAAGGAGGTTTGCATTTAGCATATATGACTGTTAGGTGGAAGATTTCAGGAGCTTCTGCATGCTTTAGTTCAATTGTGACTTGTTGTTCATCTTGATCTGTGATAGTACCAGAAAAGTCCTTATCCCAGAAGATCCATATCTTGTCATTGATGTTGGAAGCTACATGATGCATAGAGAGTTGGTTTTGGTATTGAGTGATATGTGAAGAGTCTAGGAATGGTTCTAGAATAGCTATGAGGGAGAGATTATGGATTTGTTTTAATGTTTTGAGTCTCTCAATGGCTCCATAGGTTCTAATACCTCTGACATTCCATATAAGTGTACTGATCATTAAAACATGGAGGAGGGGTTGGAGTTTGGTGGGACAGTATTTTTTCTAGCAGCCATGTTTCTTGTGATCCTTGGTGGTGTATTATATGTTCTAGGAGATAACCCCTGGTTCTGAATAATGGATTTTGATAGTGTTCCCCATTAATGGCCGCTTTAAGGAGATCACAATGCTGGTCCTCCTCTGTGGCATCACTGAGTCGAGCTTCTTCCTCAAAGCCTCCACTCATCTCATCCTCCGAGATAATAGGCCTATATTCATCATGTTGTGAAGAATATTTTAGAGGGAACTCTTCTAGGGGAGCAGGTATTAGGGAAGTGTGTTTATTCAGGTCTCCTGCTTGTCCTGCTCATTGGCATGTAGCAAAGGTTGTGAAAGGGAGGGGTCTGGCACGGGGTCTCTATATGTTTGCGATTTGTTGGCAGTATCAACATCAGGATTCCATTTCAAATTGGCAGGTGGGCTTTGGTATGGAGTAGTGGATTCCTGAAGGTGTTGATCTGATGTAGGTTCATTGATAGAGATTCCCACAGACTGTTTTCTCATGGCTTTTCTCTTCTTCTGGCTTGGCTTACTTTTGGATTTAGGGGATTGTATGCTGAAATCAGACATTACAAGGGCTTTCCCTTTTAGGAGTCCCCTTATAGCATCTTCCTGCGGATCGATTTGGTATTCATCTGAGCTGATTATATCACAAGTCTCTTCTATCATAGCAGCAACCGTATGGGTCTCTACAATAGTTGGCGCAGGGGGATTAAGGGGGGCCATCCTATGGTCAATCAATTGTGTTATCGCACACTCATGCGAAACATGAGGAATCCCAACTCCAATAGGTACCCCATCATGCAAAAAACTGGTTTTCTCCTGACATTTCTTCATTCCTCCATCAACTTCATGATCAACAGTTATAAAAGGGGGGGTCGTGGGAATGGGATACAGTGTTGGTGCCTCCAGAATTATGAATTGAATTCAATATTTTTGGGGCTACCTGTTGGGATGTAGAGGGTATACCTGACTGTGTAGTTCGGGTAGTTTCATGTGTGGATACAACATCAACAGGCTGTGTCACAGCTTGCTTTGGTATGTACATCTGCTGCTGCTTCTTGCTGGCTTGGGAGTTACCTTTGAAGTGCTTTTTTTTCTGTGTTTGCCATTCGTCTTGTCCTGGTGTGTCTCCCGAAATTTGGTGTTCTTTGCTCTATTGGTGTTCCTCTTCTTTTTGGTCAGTAACCTGCTCCTTTGCTACCTCAGTTGCATTGTGGTGTTGATGTCTGATCTTTTGATTACCTCTAAACTGGTTGTCTTTGATGCGACTTGAGGTTGTGATTTGTGGTTCTTTCTCTGTAGCTGATGTTTCTTCCTTTCTTATTTGATTTTCCTCCTCTTTTAGCTTGACTTGACAGGCTTGAATTAAATGGCCCTGGTGTCTGCAGTAGGAGAAATACTCAGGGAGATTATCATATTGTATCTGGAGCCATTGACCTTCTCCATTGACATCTTCGTCATATCCAAGCCATACATGAGTAGGCAATTCTTTGGTGAGATCAACTTGCATTTTGATCTTTGCAACACTTCCTCTGGTTTTCAAGGTCCAAGAACAGAACTTTACCAATAAGTGATAGTAGTGGAGTCAATATTTCCATATATTAAAGATGCCATGGAAGTTCAGGGATGATTATCCATATAGGAACAATTGGTGTATCTTCATTAAGCTTGAATACTGGATTCCATGCTTCCAGTTTCATCATTTGACCTTGTATGTACATATATTGCTTGGTCCATACAGTGGCATGATCATACTCATTATCGAGGTCTATATATACAGTTCTGGCATTGAAGTGAGCTATCTTGACCCCTCCTCTGAGTTCAGTTTGAGCTGTGAAACTCTTTCTAATTGTTTCCATTCTAGGCATTGTGTTATGAAATTTCCTTATCACTGGATTGAGTCTTGGGTTTAGTAGAGGTGTTAGGTGCTTGAGCTTTGTTGATAATAGGTACTGCTTGGGGTATCGGTGTGACTGTTTGAGGTGCTGGCGGTTTTGTGCCTTTTTTGGACTGTTTTTGCTTATCAAAGTTAGAGGAGATCTTGATGAGGGGTTGATTTGAAGTTGGTGGCTATGTCTTTATGTGTTTACCATTATTAAGAATCACAATATCCGACTGTGGTTGCTTCTGTTGCTGAGCAGGTTGGGCTTCTTCTGTAATATTCACTAGGCTAGTACCTTTACTATTACTTGTAGAGGCGTGCATTGCGGGTGTCATTGACGCTGCCTGAGACAATAGGTGAGCCTTGTATTACACCAGCAATGTCAACCTGTTGCATTCCAGCAAGAGCGGGGCAGATTTCATCATTACCTTTTTGCTGCAATTCTTGTATTTTTGTTTGACGACTAGCTTCCTTATGACCTTGAGATGATTCCGGGGGGG